>JADRCD010218717.1:0-53598 GCA_019843815.1 Montemys delectorum
TCTCAGAGATAAAGGCATCACTGCTAGAGATTTATTGCTCCCAAGGAGCTGGGAAAGCAATCGATTCAGGAGGGTTATTTTATTTAAACTTTCTTGATACTCCCTGAAAGAGTGAAGGATGATTCACTGTAATGTCCAGACACACAGGAGGGTCCGGAGTAACTCAACAGAGCCCGTCTCCCTCTGAGGAGCAAGGAACAAGCTAAGCTCACTGGCTTCTCCTCTCAGTTTCCCCAGGGTTTCTTGTACTTAAGACAAAAAGGAAGGGGCGTAGCTTCTTGAAATACTACAGCAACAGGCCTGGTTTTAGCTGGGGCATCCAGGATTCCGTGCTGCATCGTAAACTGAGTTCGAATTTTTTTTTTTTATTTTCCGTCTCAGTTGTCACTGTGGTTTCTAGCGTTGTTGTAGCGGCGCATGCCGACCATCCGTATTTTTCTTTTGGATTGGTCCCATCAGCCCCGGGGCAGGTTTGAGGCTCGTCCTGATTGCACAGGCAGAGGTCACATGGCTGCCCGTGAGCCAATCCCTGGAGCCAGGGTATGGCACGTGGAGCGCATAAAACCCTTTTCCATTGGTCCTGTATCAGGGTCTGACATTCAATCAGTTTGAGCACGGCCAGAACTCAGGATTTCCATGGATCAGGAGCTCACAGGTGACCAGCTTGTTATAATTGGCATGACGTCTGTTGGAGTTCCTGCTCTCTCACAGCGTTCCTCGGGGTCACCTCCCAGTATCCTTGTCCCTGTTTCCAGGAGGGACGTTAACTAGTGGAAGACCCTGGAGGACAGAGGAGATGAATCAAACATGACCAATGTCTACACTCAGTAGCCTGAACAAGAAGGCAGCCCGTGTATCACCACACCTTCAGTGGAGGATTTCCCAGCATTGGAGAAATGGCTGGAAAATCACTAGTAAATGTTCTTGACCTCTTTATGGGGAGCCCCGTCATGGCTATGGCTATTCACTCAGCATCCAGGGCCTTTCTATGTCTGCCCTGGGGAACTAGAGAATTCTCCCATCATCCCCACAGCCGATTTACATCCCCGGCGCGCCCCTTGCCTGTGTGTATGAACCGGCCAGACACTCTGAGAAATAATTTCATTAGCCACCTCATTTTCAGCTGTACATGGCTTTATTAAAAGCTTCCTCTTAGGAATTAAATTTTTCATGCTTGATTTCCACCTGATGGTGAATTCATTGCAGAATTTAGTTAAATTTATTTCAATGCTCTGTGAGTGTAATAGGGTGTGCACCGATAACCAGCAAATGGGGTTCTTCCACTTTTCTGTACACATCCAGGGACTGTCAAAGGTATTCTGATAGGCACATTGGGCTTTTTCCTTCCCAAGTGTGCACACCATAGGAAGCAAAGAGGTGGTTTGGCAGAAACTGGTTAGTTTCGTTTCCGTCTGGTAACTTTATTAAAGACTATTGGGCTCTTAACGGCTCATCCTTGTTAGTCCTCTAGCAGGATAACCAGTCCCAGCTGGACCCGAGGGTTAAATGACTTCCCATGGTCCTGACACCCATTCTATAAGGGTTTTAGAGGATGCCAGTTTAAGCTATTATTCCCGTTGTTATCATAAACTCACTCAGCGTTACCAAGGAACTCTCCAACACTAGGCTGGGATCCCTGCTACAGATGGAGGGAGGGCACTCCGCCCACACACATTAGCTTCAGGTTCTTGCGGTTGCTGTAAAGACTGCTGTAACAACCTCATGTATTCTATCTATTTTTTTTTCTCCAAAATAATTTCTAAGACATGGAACATATTTATGGGGACCATGTGGTAATTTGACATATGTAAATGATGCTTAATGAGCGGATCAGGATAATTAGCATCCTCAACTCTTTACGCGCTCATCATCGATCAATGCAGGGAACTTCCAAACTTTTCTACGGTTTCCAATGACGCTTGTGCATTTAGAAGCAAGAGGCTACCAGGCTGGGGACTACATTCCCCCATATCCCTTTGTAGCTAAGTTCTGACCAATGGAAGGTAGGCAGGTGGGCTGTTGCTTAGATGACTTGGGTAAAAGGAAGCCAGAGGTCTTGTCTTTCCTATCCCTTGTCTTTTCCTGGATGTTGAGGTTGGGTCCCCATTCAGCTACATGGATAATGGTGGTACCCAGGGAAGGGACAGTATCAGGGAGACAGCCCTGAACTCTACCTGCAACCCTCCTGTAATGTTGTCAGAGCAGTGTGTTGACCCAGCCACAGAGGCAGCAGCACTGAAATCCAATCTCCAGTGAAATGTGCCAAAGTGGGGAGCATCAGAGATGGAAGAAGGGGCTGGAAGGTTAAGGAGCCTAGGGTTGGCCTGGAGACCTTCTATGCCGATCTCCTCCTTCCTGTTTCCACTCTACTCTCCTTGTTTTCTTGGAGGAGCCAGCCCATGTTGAGAGGTCTCCATCTCCACCTCTTGCTCTATTAGGTCTCTTTCTGCCATTACTGTGTCTATGAGCCATGTCTTGGCTACCTTTGGAGACTGACTGTGATCTTGAGAGGTTTGACGTCAAGTCAGAGGAGGTGGACAGACTAGTGAGCAATACAGAATCATATCTTTCATGTAGAAATGGGGTGGAAATGTATGGTGGTGTGGTTGTCAGAAGAACGGTTTCCATGGTGTTGATCTAGGGCATGAGACTTTGTGATTTTGGATATGGAACTTGAAATCACTGGGAATCTAGATCTCAGGTGGTCCATTGTGACCATGTTGTTAAGGAGAAAGGGCAGCAGGTTTGGGAAAGGAGCTGACATGAAACTACCCTTCAGAAAGTGAGCTATGTTAGGAGAGAAAGAGGAGAGAGAGAGAGAGAGAGAGAGAGAGAGAGAGAGAGAGAGAGAGAGAGAGAGATTGAGAGAAAAAGAGAGAGAGAGAGAACAGACCTCATGACTATGAGGTTACATGACTGGATCTTGAGTTAAGAGAGCATACGAAGGAACCATATATTATAGGAGAAGCAGGGTGACAGGGGTTGTAGGAATATTTTAATAAATCCTGGTGTGGGGCTCCCTCCAACCTTAGACCATTTATATTCTCTGATGAAAGGCATACATATAGCCTTGTATTTTAATATGCTTTAAGTAGCACAATAGTTGGACAACTGTCTAACCTTCATGTTGTTAGAATCTACATTTTTATCGATAACTCTGAGTTATGATTTCTTAATTTCTATGTTTCATCGTGGCTGCTCTTGGCCCAACTGAGCAGCCCTTTCAGCCATGTTCTCTTGTCTCTTATATGTGGTGACTCTTGTTCTCCCTCCTGTATGTTCTTCTTCTATAGTGTCTCTGTCTCTGCTCTTCGTGGTCTCTAGCCTGGGAAATCTAAACCCTGCCTACCTCTCCTCTCCCCAGCTATTGGCTGCTGGCATCTTTATTTACCAATCAGAATTAACTGGGGACAATATCCTAGAAGCTATGTGTTGACTCTAAATCTTGGGAGCCAGCATTTAGCATTTTAATAAACAGCCAAAGACAAAACCTCAGCAGACAGGGCCATGGGGTGGGACAGCATCGTACACATTATGAAAACACCAAGGTGGTAGCTTAAAGTCAAAGCGTATGAAAGACAGCTGCATGATCAGAAAGTATGGTAGGGGACCTGAGAAGAATGGAGAGAGAGCAAGAGTGAGATAGTAAAAGAGAGTAAGAAAGCATGAAAGAGAGTAAGACACACACACACACACACACACACACACACACACAGAGAGAGAGAGAGAGAGAGAGAGAGAGAGAGAGAGAGAGAGAGAGGAGAGGCAGATCTATAGAGCCTCATTTTTATAACTTTTCCAGGGCATAGCTCAAAGTCAGTTAGTTCTTGGTGGATATCAAAATTATTTGTTGTGGTGAACATCAGAGATGAAGAAGTGTACTTGTTTATAAATTCCTATTTTATCCCTAAGAGATGAGGACCAGAACAGCAGAGGAAGTGTGGTCTGAATTCTTTAGACCATAGAGCTGGTTTTAAAGCAATAGGCCTAAGAGCTAACATGCACATGCATGAGTCCTTCCAATGGGATAGTGTCTTAGTCAGGGTTTCTATTCCTGCACAAACATCATGACCAAGAAGCAAGTTGGGGAGGAAAGGGTTTATTCAGCTTACATCCACATGGCTGTTTATCACCAGAGGAAGTCAGGACTGGAACTCAAGCAGGTCAAGAAGCAGGAGCTGATGCAGAGGCCATGGAGAGATGTTCCTTGCTGGCTTGCTTGCTTCTCCTGGCTTGCTCAGCCTGCTCTTTTATAGAACCCAAGACTTCCAGCCCAGGGATGGCACTACCCCTTTGATCACTAATTGAGAAAATGCCCCACAGCTGGATCTCATGGAGGCATTTCCCCAACTGAAGCTCACTTCTCTGTGATAACTCCAGCCTGTGTCAAGTTGACACACAAAACTAGCCAGTACAGATAGTCATCCGAGAAAGATGAGCCACAGTCCGAGAGGAAAACATATTGGAGCAGAGGAGATGTGAGCCAAAGTGAGCAGAACCCTCGGGTTTGGAAGGATCCTAGCTGACAACCATCAGGGAAGGACCACAGTCCTGCAATCACAGGCACTGAATTCTCAAACAAGCTAAATGAGCAAGGACTCAAGCTTTCCTCTGGGATCTCACTGATACCTTGACTCACAATGCTGAGTCCTACGTGGCTGCTGTGAAAGATGACATGGTTCTTGCCCCTGAAGCAGAGCCAGCAGGGTGTGGTCCCCCACAAGTGCTGATGCTTGCTGTGGGTGTAAGGCATTTTGTATAATAATGTACATATTTTCACGTCCCTACTTCAGGGAATGCCCTCCCTGTTAAGGTTAGTGACTCCATGATAAGTAGAAGCAGCATGAGTCCCAGAGGTGAGGCTATACTATATTCTTCAGCAAAATGGTGATTACTATAACCTTCAGGACAGCCTTTAAGATTGTGGGAAAGAACTATGAAAGCATGAGTTCAAAAATACATAATTTCTCAACTATGCAAAATATAAGGATGCAACGTGAATTATATGAGGGGCTTCATGGACCTAAAAGAACAGAGACAGCTGCACCATGAGCTAGCTTGTCAGAAAGATAGAAAGGCAGGCAAATTTCCGAGTTCCAGGTCAGCCTGGGGCAGAGCAAATTTAGGTCCAGGCATGGTGGGAATGACAAACTCAGAGCTGGATCCCACCTAGCCAGCTTATTGTGTGTGTGCCTACAAAGGCAGGCAGATCTGGGAGTGGTGATCTCAGAGCTGAATCCCACTCAGCTAAACGTATTGTTTATGCTTACAAAGGCAGGCAGATCTCTGAGTTCGATTGCTATATTAAAAAACATACTTGGTGTCTTTTCTAAGGGGTTAAGTCACAAAATGCTGATTCATGGGATAACCAAAAGGGAACCAGGGGTGAACGATTGAATTGATGTGTAAATAAAGACTGGGCTTTGTTTTGCAAGAGTGGTCTAGATTTATCTGGAGAGGCATCTCAAGCAGGCTGCCAGCTTGTATCCATGATTTGACTTCAAGTTGTTCTTTGGCCTGAACTCCTGAACATCCCTTCCCCAGAACCCCCTCTCCAAGCTGAGGCTGTTCCTTGGCACACAGTATGACATGTGTCTGATTTATGAACAGGAGAATAGTATGAAAACCCATCTATGTTATGCAAGCCCCTAAGTCAGGGGAGGGACATTGGAGAACAGCTGGAAGAATCCAATGCCTGTGGCCACTGTGTGTTATTTTTCTTTCTGTGGCTTTGTGATCAAATGCTGTTAAATCATGGACCTATCTTTTTTTTTAAAAAATTGACCTTCATTCTGCTTTATTGACTCGATCTATCTATCTATCATCTATCTATTAACAGACTGACACACACACACAAAATGGGAACTGGATCATGGGAGGCAGACTGGGCAAGCTATAATCACCTCGTAAGCGTCTGTAGTAAAAAAAAAAAAAATTTAAAAAACCCCATCCTTAGACCACTTAATGTCCCTGGATGAAAGACACGCACAGCCTTTATATGTTTAATATGCTCTGTGCAGCACGATAGCTAGGCAACCGCCTAACCTCCACGTTAGAATTCACTTTCCTACCAAGAATTCCAAGTTACGACTTACGATGTTCTGCCTGGGATGCTCTTAGCTCCAGTTAGGCAGCAGCCCTCTAGGGCATGTGCTCTTGGCCCCTAGCCCATGGCAGCTCTCCTTTCTCCTCTCCTGCATGTTCTTCTCTATCCCACAGAGGCTTCTTTCCCTTCCCTTCCCCCTTCCTATCGGTCCCAAGCCCGGGAAACCTAAATCCCACCTAGACCTCTTCTCCCCAGGGTCCCTCAGTGTCTTACTTATGGACTTTCTCATCTTTGGGGCAGTTTGGGGGGGGGCTCAATTTAGCATTGGAATACAGGCAGCATCAGGCCAACCCATGACAAGCATCTCTAAATGACCTGAGACCCGCTTCCTCCCACTGAGCCCTACATGCCAAAGGCCTTGTGGGTTCCCCCAACAGTGCTGCCAGCTGGGGACAAAGTATTCAGACCTTTTATACTCACGTCTCTAAAAAGCTGGGGAAATGGAAGAACCAGGCTGACTTGCTATCTCTGAAGCAGAGTGTGTACGCCATTGTCAAGACCGGGATGTTAACTTGAGATGGGACACACATCAGGTGTGAGAAGGGCATGCCCAGGAGGGACCTGCACATCATCCCATAGTGCCCCCCAAGTCAGAGCAGGTGACTAAGTAAGTCTGCACTTCTGTTGCTCTCAGCAAGGGCCCTGTGAGGGAGTCCCCACAGTACAGGACAGATGCTGCCATTTCTAAACAAACTTGGTGGAGGCCCAGCAGTCACCTTCCAGCACAGAAAGCTCTTGGCTCTGTCAGAATGTTTTCGTTTTCTGTTAAGATGACTGTGTTTTGTGCTTTCCCATCCTGACTGTGAAAACCATACATCTAAAGATTGATTTTGTTAAGAAAACGGCTCTTTATGATCTGGGCTTTCACACATTCACAGGCGCCTGGGGGCCATTTATCCTCTCGCTGGCAGGTCTGAGCCACACACCATCACTTACAGAGCAGTAAGGAATCCCTCCCTGATCTAACCAGCAAACAGGCCAAGGCATGAGTCCCAGAACACTGTGCCCCATAGAGGTGGGGTCCTTTCTGTGGAGTACACATGGATTTTGTGATGACAGCCTGTGTCCAGGATAAGACTAGCTGGGTGGACCCTAAGACATTGACCCCTTCCCTGAGGTACTTTACTTCCCCTTGCCTGAGGTACTTCCACTCCACTGGCCCCCACCACTGTACCAGGCCCATGCCTCTCTGGTTCTGGCTGTGATCAGAATTAGCACAGTTAAGTTCCCTGAATTAAACTCACCCAAAGCCAACTCGGGAAAGGCAGAGGCAGTGAGATGCGACAGGGTGACACCTGCTCAGTCAGTCCCAGCTGGAGGTGAAATTGACCTCAAGCCAATGATGTGAATTCCACTGAGCTCTTCCCAATTTCACACACCAATATCCTACTCCCACAGCAAGGTGTCTGGGGGTGGCTGCTCTCTGTTCCTCTATGTGACCAGTCCTTGTTCTTTCTGGCCCTTTGACGACCAGACCTTTCAAAGGTGATAGAGTCATGGGCAGAGTCCTCAGGATTTTTGTGCTTGGTATGGTTGAGATATGAAGTGTCTTCTTGGGCTTGTGCATTGAATACTTCGTGCTTACCTTATAGTGCAGTGTGGCACTATTTTGGAAGGTTCTGGAAGCTGTAGAAGATGTGGGTTTTGGTGGAGGAATTAGATCCCTGGATGTGACTCTAAAAGTTGTCCCAGATGTTTCTCCTTAAGCTGTTCTTTCAGGAATTTTAATCACAGCTGTAAAGGAACTAACAGTGCCCTTGCAACAGAGAACCCACAGGCTCCCTGTTTCTTCACCATGGGCAGATGCAGGAAGAACTCAGCTGTCTGCTATTTGCGAGGTGCCAGTGATGGTGCCCACGCTGTAGAGTACACAGCTAACGTTTATTACATAAGTGAGACAGGAATCCTCCAGAACGCCATCTTACTTCAGCACTGTGATGGTTAGTGTGAACTGTCAACTCAACAAGATCTACAATCTCCTGGGAGATGCATGACTCTGGGCATGACTGTGTGTCATGGGGCCTTCGCCAGAACACACCCTGTCTGGCACTTGACTTTGGATTTCTGGCCTCCTGAACTGTGAGGGCATTTCTGTTGTTCCAGCCCCTTGGCTGGGGAATTTTGTTAGCGTATGATTGTCTTTGTTTTTTTTTTTTACTGTTGCTACGACAAAAGCAATAAAAGGGAGAAAGGGGGGCTGGAGAGATGGCTCAGCGGTTAAGAGCACTGATTGCTCTTCCAGAGGTCCTGAGTTCAAATCCCAGCAACCACATGGTGGCTCACAACCACCCGTATGTAATGAGATCTGATGCCCTTTTCTGGGGTGTCTGAAGACAGCTACAGTATACTTACATATAATAAACAAATAAATAAATAATTTTTTTTTAAAAGGGAGAAAAGATTGAGTTGGGCTCACAGATCAAGGGTACAGTCAATCATGGTGTGGAAGTCAAGGAACACGAGGTGATAGGGGCTCAGAGCAGACGGTCACATCCATAATCAGGAAGCAGAGAGTGATGGAGACTTGTGCTCAGCTCTTTTTCTTACATTTCATAGAGGCCAGGATTCCAGCCTAGGGAACAGTGGGCAAGTCTTCCTACCTTGGTAAACTTAAGATACCACCCCCCCCCATCCCAACACACAGTCATACCCAGAGGCACATTGTCCAGGAGATTGTGGATCCTGTTGAGTTAACAAATCACGCTAACCATCACAGTGCTGAACTAAGATGGAATTCCAGAGGACTCCTGTCTTACTTATGTAATAAATGTTAACTGTGTATTCTACAATATGTGCACCATCACTGGCACCTCCCTGACTCTGCAAAGTCTGATCAGGTGAAGCCACAGCCCTCCTGGGAGCTGGAGAAGATGGGTCTCCTGGGTCGTTCTTTACCAGGCAGAGCAGATCTGGACAGTAATGGGAGGGAGTAAAGGTAGTGTTGGGTGCTCCAGACATGGGTGTTAGGATTGAAATGTCTGAATACCCTTTGCAGTTCATGTGATTGAAACTCCCACTGTCACAATGCCAGAGTACAAAGATGTGCAACTTTCAGCAGATGACTATGACATAATGATGGAGCCCTCAGGATGGTGACTGGAGCTTATTCAGGGCTAGCGAGAACAGCATTCAGGGAACAGAGAGTCGCTTTGCTACATGAACCTGCCTGTTGCTGAATGATGGGCTCCTGGCTTATAGTTCTATCAGAACTGAATCTCTGTTGTTTACAAATTACTCAGTCTGGTGTTTTTGTTGTTATAGCAATCTACATAGACTAAGATGGAGGTTCTGCCTCACCTGTAGGACCCCTGAGGCTTCCCCAAGGGATACATGTTCCCTTGTGTTGGGAGTCAGTCAAGTTTGTATGCTGGAATGTAAGGAAGAGAAGATTAAGTAGAGGGAGAGAAAAATGATAGTGGCTGGCATGGAGCCTGAGGGACCAGGAGGAAAGGCTGAGAAATCTCTGCTGTCTCTCGGGTATAAATTAAAACTCATCTAGAGTGAGCTGACTGAGTGCCCAGGAGATGTTTCCTTCCCACTGGCAGGTGTGTGTGTGTGTGTGTGTGTGTGTGTGTGTGTACCAAATATGTCCTTTCTAAATCTCAGAAACCCACAAGCACACCAGAGTGGCAAGATCATATGAAATCTGAAAATCAATTTTCATCTAACAGATGAAAATTCTAGAGTCTAGATTTAAGCATTAGGATGGAGGGGATAAGAAATATAGCCTGGTGCAGCACGGAGAGGGATAATAATGTACACTTAACAGGAAGAAATATCAGCATCTGGAGTTCGAGTGATGAGAAAAAAAACGGGAAGTGTTTGCAAAAGCCTTTAAATCCAGTGCCAGCTCCACACAGGCTAGGAACACACTGTGACAAGCCTAGGAGTCCACTTGGCCTCATCCTAGCAAATGTGATGATGGCAGCTGTCTGAGTTTTCTTTCTAGGGCTGTGATAAACGCCAATACCAAAAGCAACCTGGGAAGGAAATGGTTTATTAAGGCTGCAGGTCTCCATCACAGTGCATCACTGAAGGAAGTCAGCTCATGAACTCACTCAAGGCGGAAACCTGGAGGCAGAAGCTGAAGCACGGGGCATGGAGGAGTGCTGCTCACTGGATTGCTCTCCATGGCTTGCTCATATATGTTTTCCTATACAACCCAAGACTGTCTGCCCATAGGAAGCAGTTTTCCACAAAGAAGTGGGCACTCCAATATCTGTCGTCAATCAAGAAGCTGTCCCATAGACAGGCAATAAGCCAATCTGATTAAAACAATCCTTTAGATGAAGTTCCATCATCCCAGATGACCCGAGCTTATGTCAAATTGAAAATAACAACAGCAACAGCACCACCACCACCATTACAACCAACAACACCAACAGCAGTAGCAACAACAGCACCAACAACACCAACAACAGCACCAGTAACAGCAGCAATAGCAGCCGCAGCAAATAACTAGGATGGTGGGTAGAGAATCTGTTCAGACTTGAGTATGTCAGAATCTGGGGAAATGGTGTCTCATTTAGTTTCCACCCTGTAAGTGTTACAGCTCTAGGGAACCAAAGAATACCACAGAGTCACACTGCACAACAAACCTCACATAAGAGATTTATTGGGAGAGATACAAGAGGGTGGGTGCCACTGCTGGGGTAAGAAGGAGCAGGGGTCTGGGTGGAAGGCAGGCTTAGATAGGGTTTCTTTTTTCTTTGTTGTTGTTGTTGTTGTTGTTGGGTTGTTTTGTTTTGTTTTGTTTTTTGAGACAGGGTTTCTCTATATAGCCCTGGCTGTCCTGGAACTCACTCTGTAGACCAGGCTGGCCTGGAACTCAGAAATCCGCCTGCCTTTGCCTCCCAAGTGCTGGGCTTGATACGTAGGTTTTCTTAGGGGCAGGGTTTTTCAGGGTGAGGATTGGAGGGATTTCAAGTCCTGAGCTTGGGGCAAGCTCGGGAATTGGCGGGATTTCAAGCTCAGGGATTAGTGTGGGACAGTGGACCGTGCCAGGAAACTTGGTAAGGTAGAGTGGGTCTGAGACCCCAGCACTCAGGTGACTCACCTGAGGCTCCTCCCTGCTCCCTACTAGATTCCTGACCGGGAACACGTGGCAAACTCCCCATGTTGTTCATGGCAGTCCAGAACAGAGTTCTCCATGGTATTGAGGTATGTAGAGGCCCTGAGGGTTCATCCAATAGACTTCTCTTTAGGGACATTTCTCCCTGTAAAAGGTATCTAATCTCTGGGCCACCCTGAGAAGTTGGTATACATCCATTTTCCACGATGAACAGCCAAGAAATAGTATGAATAGACATGGATAGTCTCATCCATCCAAACCACTGTGGGGAGCAGGGAGAAGGCCTTCGATTACAGAGCCTCAACCTAAGTCTACTGTAGACGGCCTTTCTGTGTTTCTAGACAACTGCTGCCAAGCTAAGGACAATCATGGATGAGCTAAGCCGGGGCTCCCATTCTCCCCTGCCGACCCCCCCTCCCCGACTCCCACCCTGGGCTGGTCGCTGTCTTGAGCCCTCTGACCCCCAACAGTCCAGCCTCATCGCAGGCCTGTGCGGCACCCCAGCAGTGATTGGGTTCCCCGGGGGTTAGGAAACGCCAACTTTGGTTTTCCCCATCTTAGACTGTGTTCTCCTCCCCTCCCTACTGCCCCGCAGCAGTGTCTCACCACACACCCTAGCGGCAGGGCGGAAGGCAGACTTGGTGGGTTTTTGAGCTCAGGAATTGGTGGGCAGATTGGTGGGTTTTTGAGCTCAGGGATTGGTGGGTTTTCAAAACCCAGAGGCGAGAGCAGACTTTTTACCCTACACATCCGACAGGGTAATTTCCACTGTTATCCTTTCCCATATCCAAAGAAAGGATGGCACAAGTAGGTTTTGGAGGCGATAGAACTCACAGGTGCCGTCAGGTGTAACTCCTGCCCTTAGCGTCTCGCGGCACCATAGTAAGGTGATACAGATCGTACAAGGAGGCTATCAAGAGTGATGACAGGATTGAGGCCCGTGTCATGCCGGCCTTAGGCTTAGATTCGTTACTTGCTCATTTCTGTGACCAAATATCTGACCAGAAACAATTTAAAGGAGGAAGGCTTTATTTTGAATTACAGTTTGAGGGCGCATCACAGCCAGGAAGGCATAGTAGTGGGGGCAGGGGCGGGGCGGGCGGTGACACAGTTAGAAAGCAGAGATCAGACAGGAAATGGACCCAGGTTATAAAACTTCAAGGCCTGCCCCCCCCACCCCCCCCAGTGACTCATTTCCTTCAGTGATGCTCCATCTCCTAAATGCCCTGCAACATTCTAAAACAGCGGGCTTCAGACCAAGGGTTCAAACTTGAGAGATGGGGGTGGGGAGGAAGGGACTGCAGGGGTGGCGGGGGCGGGGGGGGGGAAGGGGCATGGAAGTGCTTGCTCACCTGTTTACAGGCTGAGGCTCTGATTTCTTAAGACAGTTCAGGACCCTCTGTCTAGGGAATGGTGCTTCCCTCAGAGGTCTGGGTCTTCCCACATCTATTAAATTAATTAAGGCAATCGACCATAGACATGGCCAGAGGCCAATTAAGGAAATCCTTACTGAGACTCTCTTCCCAGATTGGGAACACATTGGCAAGTAAAGCTAACCATCATAAATAGGAAATGAAATGTCTCACGCATGTTTATGTGTTAGAGGATCTTGGCCTCCAATTTTGGCAGGGTCTGGGAACTTTAAGAGGGTGGGACTTAGCCGGAGGGGCTGGTCCTTGAGACTTGTACTGTCCTCGGTCCCTCTCTATTCCTTTCTCTGCTTCTTGCCTGTCAGGAGGTGAACGTTTTGCTTTGCTTCATGTTTCCTGGCACAATGATGTCTGGTCACATGGGGCCAGGTAGCACTGGACTAAGGTCTCTGACCCTGTGAGATAGAACCATTGTTCTTTCCTGTAGGTCATTGACTGGTGTGTGTGTGGGGGGGTGTGGGTGTGGGAGAGAGAGAGTGAGAGAGAATGAGAGACAGAGAGACACAGACAGAGACAGAGAGACAGAGAGAGACACACAGAGAGAGAGGGAAAGAGAGAGGGACAGAGACAGAGAGATACACAGAGGGACAAAGAAATACACAGAGAGACAGGGAGATACCCAGAGAGGCAGGGAGATACACAGATAGACTGAGAGACAGAGACGGAGCAATAGGAACGGACTGGATTGCTCCTTCTGCACTTGCTGGCCATAGCCCTGGGCAGCTGGCCCTATGGAGAAGCAGCCTCCCTACCCTAGCTTCTGCTCCTGCAGGAAGCACAGCTCACCTGCTTTTAGCGCGTCGTACTATTTCTACATGTGATTGAATGTAGGTATCTCAATAAAGAAAGCCCCATAAGCCAATGAGATGAGAAGACAACAAATGGGTTGTTGCCATGAAAGCTGGATTGAAAACAGTACTTAAGAAAGATCCTCTTTCTTAAAAGTTCAGTTGAAGCAGCTATGGAGACCTGGTGGAGATATATATATATATATATATATATATATATATATATATATGAACACTGAAATTGTAGGTTCAGTTGCTTTATTTAAAAACACTAACAAAAGATTCTATAACTGTAACTCCTGGGTTGCTATTCCATTTCAGTGATGATGTGAGAGTATATTAGTCATGGCTTTCTAGAGGACAGAGCTAACATAATTCGTGTGTGTGTGTGTATGTGTGTGTAAATATGAAAGGGCAATTACCGGGTTCATCTACACGATCAGAGGCTGAGTAATCCCACAGTAGCTCCCTGGTGATAAGGCAGAGAACATGGTAGGCCTGTCCAAAAGCTCAAAGCAAGGCTGTCCTGGTTTGCTTTCTGCTGTTGTGATAAAAACACAGATCAAAAGCAACTTGGGAAGGAGAGGGCGTATTTGCCTTACAATTCCTGATCTTAGTTCCTTTAGGATGGAAGCCAAGGCAGCAAGCAGGCCAAGGCAGACATCTGGAGGCAGGAGCCGAAGCGGAGGCCATGGAGGATCGCTACTTCCTGGCTTGTTCTCCATGGTTTTGCCATCTTGCTTGTTTCTACTCCAGGACCATCTTCCCAGGGGTGGCAATCCTCACAGTGGGCTGGACCCTTCCGCATGAGTCATTGATCAAGCAAATGCTCCAAAGACATGCCTGCAGGTCTGCTAGTCTGATGGAGGCACTGTCTCAACTGAGGTTTTCCCCTTCCCAGAGGATGCTAGCACGAGTAAAGTCGTCAGAAGACTAACCCACACAAAGGGAAAGTTAGTAATGGGATCCTACTTCAGCACTGAAGGTCCTTGGGGGAGTCTCTGATGTGAGTCCACCCAAGGGCCGAAGAGGCAAGAGTCTCAATTATCCATGGATAATGGATGCAGTTTATGAAGACCAGCCTGTGCTGGCTTCTTTGGGTTCTATGTGGGACTTCCACTGCCTAGATGTCGTCACCCACCTTCTAGTCAAGTCTTCCTCGCCTTAGCTAGTCTTTGACGGACGCACCCAGAGTATCCTAAGCATTTTTTAAACTAGTCTATGCTCAAGACCAACCATCGCTGAGGAAGTGAGCCAGCCTCCGGTTTAGGGAGCCCACGCTCGGAGGCTCAGCAGTGCTAATGCATTCATTCCACGAAGCGCTGCCAAAACGAGACTCCCAAGAGGCACCAGGCTTTTTGTCATGATTTCCCACCTTACCCCACTTCACACAGTTAAGCAACTGACTGAGGGGTGGGGGGTGGGGGTGTCTGCCCCCATTTGGTGCTCAATGTCAAGGAGCGTATGCAGTGTTTGTTTTTGTTTAGGCAGAAGACGCAAAGCCTGCTGGGCATAGTGTACGCCTATAATCCCCACACTTAGGATATACAGGCAGGAGGATCAGAAGTTCAAGGTCATCTCTGGCTACATAGTGAGCTTGAACTAGTCTGGACTACATCATGCCCTGTCTCAAAAATTTTAAAAAGGATAAATTTAATGAAGAAGAAAAAAAAAATGGAGGCTTTACTTGAATCAATCAAAGCTTTTCTGTTTTTACACCGGAAGTCCCTGAGTTGGAGAATCTCTGGATTCTGACAGCTCTGTCCCCGCTTTCTTGTTCTACCTTCCAGATGTCCCTACCCTCTGTTCCCTTCTGATTACACACCAGCTTTCTATGCCTCTGTGACACAGTTTGTCCTACTTCCCACACTATCCTCAAACCAGTTTCTCCCACGAACTCCCCTTTAGCCATCCCCTACCAGTAGCTAACCACCACCAGTGGGTGGGTAAGGGAGCACAGGGAGCCCCAGGGATGCAGACTCAGCCTAGGTGTCCATAGTAGTACCAGGTCCTCAAGTACCCCCTCCTCTCTTCCATCCGCTCATCCATCATATCAAGGCACGCAAAGAGGAGGGGACTCAAACCATGGCTACATCCTGCTACAATGACAGTGTCCCTGCTGAGGCAAACCAGCCCATGCTTCCACGTACATTAGAAGGTGTCACAAAGAGGGGGGGTGGGGGTCGTGGTCTGCTGCTCCTGTGATAGCTGGCTGTGACACAGAGGCTGCATCTCCACCATCTTCCTTCTGAGCGTCTCTCCAACAGGGAGAAGGTGTGCTGTGGGAACGCACAGATCGAGCGGGGCGCCTCACCTGTCCCAGACAGAGAGAGGTGCACACATGGCGGGGACTCCTCTAACTTCAGACATTGACATCCCTAGAGCATCTATGCTAGTGGAGACAGACGCACAGAGAGAGGAGCTGTGAACATGACAACCAGTGCCATTCCCTAGCAGCAGGGGCCCAGGACATGGGCAGAGGGGATGATAGCCGTGCTGCGAGGAGGAGGCTTTTCATGCGCCCTGGCTGAAAGGCTTGCATGTGCATAAACTGCATGACAGTGGCTTGGCCTCATCCCTAAGGGGCCTTCCTTCTGGGGCCACATCTGATTTGAAGATCCCCAAGAGTCTGTGGCTGGAGCCTGCCTTGGGAGCTGAGTGGAGAGACGAGAGCATCTTGCTAGCGAGAGGAGGGGTTGGAATTGTGTCAAATGCATTCTCTGGGCACAATGTTTGACATGGGGGGTGTGTCACAGTGACGGGCAGAGAGACTGTCTTGAGGTAGGCAGAAGAAGTCCTTGTAAGGAGATGATGTTTGAATAAGGCCTGCATGGAGCTATGGAGAATATTCATCCATGGCATATGGAGAATATTAGGAGAAGAGTCCTGAGTTGGGGGTGGGCCTTGTATATGGGAATATAGCTGGAGCATGAGGAAGAAGGGGTGGTTTTCTGAGAGCTCAGCCTATGGGTCAGATGCACTGTGGTCCTTGAGGATGTCATCCTATCAGAGACATTTCCCTGCCTCACCTTAGTTCTTGCTATCTTGAGAAGGAGACCAGCACTGGGCTTCCCAACTTTTCTTGAGAGTGAGACATCCATGTCAGTAACCTAAGTCCTGTCACACTGCCTCATCAACCAGAAGGATCCCATGAACCTTTGCTCAGGAAGACGCCCTGGAGGAAAATTTAGCACTGGGCTAAATTTCATGATCAGTACGCATCTGTTTCTGATTGCAGCTCAGCTGGGCTGCTGGGGACCAGTTTGGGCTCCAGGCAATGCATCCCAGCCATGGGCACCTGTGTCCCACGGGGTCAGAGAAGGCAGGCTGCCCTGTCACCCCAGCTGGGAATACTATGGAATCTGACATTTGAGCCTGGCAGATGGACTGGGCACAGGGACAGTAAGGGGACATCAGCATCTGTCCACGATCCAGCCCTAAATGCCGATCTGTACCCGGGCCAAGTCAATCCCACTAATCCATTTCAAAAGAAGAGAATCGAATTTGTGAGACAGTAATAGAGCAGTAATTGAAATTGTAATTCCATGAAATCCCATTACGTACGTTGAGGCTGGAGACTCGGGGTCTGGTTTCCTGGGCTGCTTTTCCTGCTCCTGGAGAGGAGCTCTGCTGTCCCCAGGCTGTTGCCGCTTGACAGAAGATGCAGCTCAGAGGAGCAGGCTTGTGGTAGGGTCCCAGAGGCCCTGGCTGCCCCAGAGGACTGCATTCTTCCCACACACACCCGTGCCTCTTTGTACCCAGGCCGCCACCAAGTCCCAATCGCTGAGTGTGACAGAGCATCACGACATAGCTTCTGGAATCATGTGAGGACCTAGGGGATGTTTAACGTGGAGGTTCAGGTTCAGGGCCACCTGAGATCGGACATTAAATCACTTCCTCACTAGCTTACTGGAGATGATACCCTTAACATGAGCCTCCTTCCCATCCAGTCCTGGATAATGGCAGCAATTTATTGATGATCTGGACCAGCATACGGTTTAGTCTATAAATAGATCCGCTTACTGCCTGGAGCAGAGAGAGTGCCCTTGACATGGATGGTGGGATCACGTCCTTGGCTTTAAGACAAAGGTGCTCTCCTCAGAAGGTGGCCACTTCCCTGGAGCAAAGGAACACAATCAGGATGCTTTTTATATCCTGGGAGAATGGTACACCCCTGACCCTCTTCTCCAGGGTGAAGGGAAAAGAGAATAGACAAGGAGCCCCCGGGGCAGAGCCTCTGCTCAAGGACTTGTACTGGCTCCATATTAACATGGAAGGAACACAGAGGGAGAGAGGACGACGGGGTTCAGCAGGTTTCGGAAATCTAATGCTCACTGTGTGCCGGGTGCCGCCCAGCTGTGCTACCTATCAGAGATGTGGTAGTCACGGTAACCTCCCCCCCCTCCCGTGTGGCATAAGCATGAACGTCCTCCTCACTCTGCAGAGGTGCAGACTAGGCTCAGCAGTGATAAGAGGCAGAACCCACACCCATGTGCTTATCCGTGCCTGATGCTCTTAAGCGCCTGCCTCCCATGGCTTGGGGCTCCCCTCGGTTTGGGCCAATGAGCAGTGAGCCTGTGTTCAGAGATGGGAGTGCTCACTGAGCGCAGGCTCCATCCTGTGTTGTCTCAGAGTAAAGATGAGAATAGAATCCAAGAGAGGACAGGGGCTGATAAGGTAAGTATCACTCCCACCTCATGGGAAGAAATAGGCATAGGAAGAGGAAGAGAATCGTCCATTGTGCCCAGGCCTTAAACCCAACTGTCTGTTACCGAAGTCCATACCATCAACCACTGGCTCTGCTGACACCTGCCTACTCTCCCTGGGCTGGCTCAGCTCCTCAATGATTGGAGATGCCTCTTTGCTTTGCCTGTCCCAGAATGCCATGCCCCCCAACCCCACCCAGGCCAGTGTCAAGCAAGCCTGACATCCCCAACACCAAGTCCACCTTCGTGTGACACCTAGCTCAGCCCTCAGCACTGTTATGGTCCCCTGCTGCCGTTGATCCTACAGAGTGCCTTGTGTCCCAGAAGCCTCTCCTTCACTCGAATGGATGACTCCCCATCTGTGGGTCAGCCCTGAGACCTCACTGAGTGGGTTGGGCACAGCCTTGTTGTTGGCATAGCTGTGGCTCTAATGGCGGACCACAAAGGCAAGTCAGAGAGTTTTTGTCACCTGAAATACCTGGTCACTCACATCCTCACATCACACCGCTCAGTGACCTTGTGACCGTGACGTCACCTTGCCATAACATCAGAGTGCACAGTGACCTCGTGACCGTGATGTCACATCACAGCGCATGCAGTCACTTGGTGACTGTGTCAGCATTCTGCCGGCACGTCCATCACAGTGCCATCATAGTGCGCAGTGATCTCGGGAGCATGACCCCCATCCTGCCGTCACACGCCCTCTGCCGCTCCTCACTAGAGTCCCATCCCTGACTGTGAGCTCAGGCCCTGTGCACAGCTGGGAGACACCCGCTTTGAATGAAGCAAATTGGAGCCGAGCGAGCTTGTCCTCCCCGCGGCCCTGCTGACACCGGCTCAGCCTGGCTGACACCTGCTACCAAAGGACTCGCTCTCCATTTGATCTCCGCTTTGTCACTTTGTCTTTCCTCATAGCTGATCTGTCCTCTGAAGCTGCAGTTTTCCCGCTGACAGGAGGCAGGGCTCGGAATAGCTTGTTTAATAGTCGGCCCGGGCTTCTGTAGTGACAGTTGAGAGAGAGAAGCCACTCTCCTGGGAGTCACGGCCCAGCCAAGGGCATTCCGGCAGCCCTGGAGGAGGACGACAAGGGGGTCTCCCCTGACCAGTGTGAGGAACCAAGGTTCACAGCGCTGGCCTTGAGCTGGCCACGCCCACGGGAGCTCTGATTCAAGGATCTGTCCACTGGTCCCTACTCTGAGTCAGATCGTCGTGGCTCAGTTTGGGGGATGAAGAAATTGAGTCACATCACCCCGCCACCATTATCACCGCTACTGTTCTTATAGTCACCCCCTCCTCCTCCTTCTCTCTTTTTGCTGAGCATCCCTTAGATATGTCATCCATTTCTCTGCAAAAGTGGAGTCATTTTTTACAGAGGTTTCACTTAAATTGTCTCTAATTTAAAACCCCTAAATATTCATGCATTAATCAGATACAAAGACAGTGTACTTAGTTACTGTGAAATTAAAGTGGAATCACTTAGGTGAACTAGGAAGATGAAAAGCTGGCCCATTTGTTATAAATATACATATATGCACACACAAATGTTTTTTATATATATATATATACACAAATATTATGTATATAACAAATGTTATATATATATCTAATCTCTTATATACAAATGTTATATATGTAACAAATTATGTATATATAAAACAAATAAAAATATATATGTATGACTCTCTGTGTCTGCCTATCTCTCTTCCTGTCTCTCTGTCTCTCTGTTTCTGTGTGTGTATGTGTGTGTGTGCGTGTGTGTGTGTTTTGAGACAAGGTCTCACTATGTACCCTGCATGGCCTAGAACTTACTATGTAGACCACTCTGGCTTTGAACTCACAGAGCCCCACCTGCCTCCGCCTAGAATCAAAGATGTGTGTCTGTCTCCACGCTAAGCTTCACTGGTAATATTTTGACCACATTATTTCTAGTGTTATTTTTAATGCAAATCATGCCATTTTTCACCAAGCACAGGACAGATGAGCACAGAACAGTTCCTAGCCGCTGTAGTGAAGTCTGTGTGAGGTTTGCAACCACAGACGCCATTTTACCTGAATGTATCTTTGCCTTGCTTATGTTTGCCATAACAGGGAATCCACGATGGGGCCAGAGGCTCCCAGCCTTTGCGCCCTGGTTGTCAGTGGGCAAGTCCTCATGTTTCTCTCTGTATCTACAGCCTATGCTCCCCCACACTCCCCTGGGACCCTTCTCATAGAGCTCACAGTGTGTGAATTGTCCCACTCACTCCCCGTCACCTTCCTGAGGGCTTCACTACAGTAGACTTTGAGCTGGGTACTGAGGACCCAGGACAACCTCACTGTCACTTACAGTCATCAGCCTCCCAGACTCTCACGTAGCCAATGAGGTACTGTGTATCCCAGGCCCCATGGACACACAGCTGATGCCCAGCGGGCATGCGCAGGAGCCAGTCTTCATCCTGGTGAGTCGAGACAAACCCTTGGCCACTTACTGTGAAGACACCAGGACCAAGGCAACTCTTATCAAGGGCAACGTTTCGCTGGGGCTGGCTTACAGTTTCAAAGGTTCAGTCCATGATCATCATGGCGGGAAGCGTGTGTTTACGTAGGCAGACACAGTGCTGGAGAAGCCAAGGGAGGAGGCTCTCCTTCCACACTGGGCAGAGCCTGAGCATAGAAACTGTGATGTACTTCCTCTAACAAGGCCACACCTCCTCCAACAAGGCCACACCTCCTCCAACAATAGAGCCATTCCTTATGGGCCAATCATTTAAAAAATGAGTCCAAGGGGGCCTTACCTATTCAAACCACCACACCTTCCATCTTGAATACCTGCTTCTCTCTGGTATTTTGTCATAGCAACAGAAAGGTAACTAATATAGCCAGCGGCCTTCTCTGAGCAAGTCTGCCCGCGGCCAGAGCAAACAGCAGATGACACTGTGTCCAAAGACTGTGCCTGCTCGCGTGCCTACTCAGGCGCCTGCTCTCCTCCTAAGGAGGAGGGCGTGTCTCCATTGATAAGTGGCTTGGTTGAACCTTTGTCCTGCAAAATGTTAGAGGAAACAGTGGATGTACAGCCTCTGGACTCAGGATGCCCCTCCCCCCTTTTTTAAACATTTGTCTTTCTACCACAGAAGATGGCAGTCTTAGCCATGTGACCATGGATGGAAAGCACCCACCAGGAACCCGCCTTTCCTCCACAGAACACCGAAACTGGGGACAGTTTGTTACATAGCAAGAACACATATGTCCTGACCAACACACACAGCCCCAACTACCTCACCCCTTCCTGACTGGTCTTTTCTACATTAACTCACCTTTCACTGTGTACACCTCACCCTGAATACCAACCCCTACTCTCCCCTCCACCCCCACCACCCTCGCTCCATGGTTCTGTGTTCCTGCCCTTACCCCACTAGGTTTTATAATCTGGGAGGAGCCCACCTGGCCCCTGGATATGTGTGTGCCCTTACTGGCTCAGTCCTCAGTCCTTTGGCTACTTTTGCTTGCACCTGGGGCTGTGAGGTCCCAGTGGCTAGTTGGGGCTGGCAATGGTGTGCACCCACCCTGAGCTGTGTGCCAGGCTGAGCAGAGGCAAGACTGAAAGATGTATTTCTCCTCCGGACAAAGGAGCCAGAGGACGGAGCTTGCCTGAGGCATTCCAGAGATAGAGAGGAGAGAAAAAAAAAAAAAAAAAAAAAAAAACTTTTTGTTGTTCAAATTCTGTTTTCCTTCAATTGAGGAAATGTTCACACCCTGCCAGCCACAATGTTCCCTGGCCAGAAAGACTGAGGCTCTAGCTCTGCCCTGGACAGTTGTAAACACGGGCGGCCCAGCAACTCTAGGATGCTGACTCTCTCAGTCACAGGCCTCGCCCATCTTTTGTCTGAGGGTTGCCAGATGAAAAAAATGACTCAGCAGGTGAGGGCCCTAAGTTTGAGGGTGAAGCACCCCTTTCCTCTCTAATCCCTTTACCCCTTTCTCTCTGGTTGTCCTGAGGAGGCTTGTGGGCGTGGAGCAGGGTGAAGAACGTGTGTCTGCCATAGACTCTTATAGAACCAAAGTCACCTGGGCTCACTTTTCATCCTCCTTGGTCCTCAATGAAGCCAGAGAAACATAGAGATCAGAAATGACTGAACGAGGCTACCTTCCCTTCGCAGGGCCAGCCAGCCACAGACTACCCCATCCCTCTCCGTCACTGTTAAAGGGGACACTTGTACTGGCTGACGCCTGATCTTTGGAGTTCTATCGTGACGCTTTGGGGGTGCTGTGATTTGGAGCCAGAAAGTTTGCCGTTTGAAGGCCTAACCCACGTGGTAGATCTAGTCATTGAGAGGTCATGGGTGTTGGTATCAGGAACCGGCTTTACGGTTACAGGTAGCGTCAGAATCCAGAAATGACAGTGATGTCACCCATACACCCATAGGTGACGGGGACCCGTGCATCTGTTGCCATGGCAATCACCACGCATTCCCAGAGTCCATTTTGCTTACCTCCTACCTTTACTTGGGAGTGGTTATGTCACAGCCTAAATAAAAGGCAGACCTTCTTGATCTCTCTCTGTCTCTGTCTCTGATTCTCTCTCTCTCTCTCTCTCTCTCTCTCTCTCTCTCTCTCTCTCTGTTATCTCCATCACCCCCTTTTGTCCCCTTTCCCCACAATAAATCTCTCTCATGTGGAACTGCATTGTTCTGTTGTGTTCTGTCTGTATTCCAGCCATAATTCTATCACAACAATGGGTCGTAGAGACTCTGATCTGATCAGTGGATTGATCCACAGGTGGATTCATATTTGTCAGTCTTTCAGACCTGATAGGAACTAGCAGGTGGGACCTACTGGGGGACATGGTCAGTGGGGTGTGCTCTGGAAGGGGACATCATGTCCCCGGGCCTGCTTGTTCTTGTTTCTCTTCTTCCTGGCTGCCGCGAGATGAGCAACGTCCCCTGTCATGTGCTCCCGCCATGACGCTTCCTCACCACAGACCCAAAGCTGTGAGCCAGCCCACCGTGTACTGAAGACAAAGGCTGGGAGCCAAAACCATCCAGCCACCCTGTGAAGCTTCCTTCTCAGATGTTTGTGATGTCAGCAGCAAGCTGACTGGTACAGGCCAGGCTCATTTCCCATCATCCTATGCAGTTTCTCAGCGGATGTTCTGGGGTCCAGATTCTATCTGTCTCTAGATCCAGGCAGTGTTGGAGAAGTGATGGGGGCCTAGCCAGTCAAAGCTCATCCTATGGATTTGGAGACTCCAGGCCGGGAGTACCAGATGGATGGCAGATTATCAGCTGGGCCTGCGCAGAGGTTTCTATGACACACACCCCTACCCATCCCTTTGGGTTCCATTTTCTAGTCCCTGCCTCCAGTCACCAGAGGTCTCCAGATCCTGTCAGCTCAGGTTGTGATAGTGTCTGTTTCTCTTCTAAGTTGGCCCAGGCTAGCCCCTAGTGTCACTGATACACCTTCAAACCAAGGGCACAGTCTAGAGAGCCCAGCTGTAGTCTATCCTGGGGATGTGCTGGGGGCCAGGGAAAGTTGCGTGTGTGATGGAGAAGGAGGGCTGTTTGGGGCTGGTAGCTGAAGAGATGGCTGCTGCTGAGGGGAGCCCTGGGTCTCTGATGGACCACTTTGAGGCTTGACTCTGTTTATTTAAATTAACTGAACCATAAATCATGTCTGTCATATCCCGGTCCCATCGGTCCTATAGATGTCTGCTGGCTTCTCTGGTAGAATTGCTCTGGGCATCGGAAGATAGTCCCCACACAGTTAGCTGGTGTGACAACTTTACATCTACCTGTATTTTTTATTCTGAGAGTCCAGGTACCTGTATTGTCACTGGGATAGTTTGGTGCCTTGGCGGTCATGGGAGGGCGGTGAGATCAATAGCAGGATGAAGGACCCTTCTAACATGTGCGTTTAATTTATCACACTTTAAATGAGTTAATGTCTCCACCTCCCTTCTAGATTACAGTGATTAATTCAGGTCTTTGCCTGGGCTGCTGGGCTGCTGATGATACTCAGCCTATTTCTCCATTTTATTTTTATTTTATTTTTTTATTTTTATTTTTTGGTTTTTCAAGACAGGGTCTCTCTGTATATCTCTGACTGTCCTAGAACTCACTCTGTAGACCAGGCTGGCCTCAAACTCAGAAATCTGCCTGCTTCTGCCTCCCAAGTGCTGGGATTAAGGGTGTGCGCCACCACCGCCCAGCTTCCATTTTATTTTTAAATGTGGCTGCTAACATTGGTCATAGGTGGTCACATGGTGCCCCCTTAGCACGCCATCTTCTTAGGGTAACTGGCTACACATCAATGTCACTTCTTGAAATCCGCCCGGCTTCTGTTTTGTGTCTTGTCCTGTGGATAGCTGTCGGTGAGGGATCCTGGGGCTAATGACCCCCATTCTTTCTCGATCTTCAGTCCTGAAGGCCCCTCTCAACATTCCTGGGAGCATCACCCACTCTCAGTTTCTGTTTCTACTGCACATCTGACCCGTGGATCTCCTCGGGGTTTACCGGTAGCCACACCAGCCCACACCAGTCTTCCTAGGCCTCTGGGAAATCTGGCTGACCCCGTGTGCTGTGTGACCCTGCTGGCTCCGTAGAGTGTCCCTTCTCTCTCCCCAGTCCTGCAGGTCTTCTGCAAGACTCTGGGAAGGATAGCCTGATCTACATGGACTGGGTGACCCTTGAGGACTATGGAAGGCAGATCCCATCTGGTCCTAGCTTGTGGAACTCCACGGCCTGTGGCTCTGGGCGGAGCCTTTGGTGGTTCTGGCTACAGCTTAGGTCAGGACCCTGAGCCCTGAGGGTGGCCTTATGCATGTTCCTGGCTCCCCAGGGAGGGTCCAGGAGGAATTGTTTTCAGTTCAGGTGCATGCTGGGAGCTGCAGGCTTCTAGAGCACTCCCCCAGGTAATTTATCCACCCAGAGCTACAGGCAGCAGAGTTACTCAGGATAGTCCTCAGAGAAGTGGCCTGAGCAGCCTGGAAAAGGCAGGATATGCAAACAACGACCTTTCCAGTCACAACAGTCCTGACCTCTGAGCAGCCCGAGATCAGAAGATCAGAGGCCCACGCTCCTGAGACCCCATAGTGACAGACTTTGAAGCAAGCTGCAAAGCACAGACACAAAGCTGTCTGTCTCGCCACAGGGTGAGGGCTTGGCATCAGCGGCCACCAGGTCAGACCTCAGCCTACCTGCCCACGCAGGCTGCGGAGGGAGCTACTCTAGGGTTATTTCTGAAGGATCGTATCCACTCACCCTGGCATCCTCTCTGCCTGCCAAGCGCCACCCTGACCGTGGTATCTTGCGGAAAGGAAGGCAACTGTAGACACTGAATCTGTGAGTGACGCTGCCAAGCCTGGCTCCCGGGGGCTCAGGGCATTTTGCATCATGGTACTGATGTTACGTCTCAGAAGAAACACCCTGGTTGCTAGGAACCCCAGGGATCAGAGTGCAGCGGAGCTCTCTGTTCTGTACTGTGCTCCCGTACCAATGGTGCAGCGGCATCAGAGGCAGTAGAAAGACTTGGTGGCTTGAGGGCTCCCTGAGAAGTACGTGACAGAGTGTGAGCAGAGAGCTGTGACCCAGGCCCAGGTCGACCCTTGAGTCTATCTGCCTGCCAAGCTCTAGAGGCTTTATTTCCCAGCCTGCCTTGCAGCTAGCTAGTCATGTGATTTAAGTGCCCTTGTGGATATGCAAAAGGGATGGGCGCCTTACTGAAGAGGGGTACCCTTTCCCATACCACCCACTGACTGGACCCTTACTGACTGACCTGAGGAAGCCTCCACGGCTGGTGTAGCTTTCAGTCTGGTGCTGAGGGACTCACGCAGGGGCTGCTTGGGAGAGAGCCGGGGCGTATCTTCTTCATCACTGTGTCGCTGAACCCTGGTGTCCCGACGTTTCTACAGGACAGCTTTGATGGTCCATCTAGAGGAGGGTGGAGAAGAGAGGGCAGAGGTGCGTGGGCCTGAGAACTTGCTGTAGACCCGGATGGCCGTGGCCTGTAGTTGGAGACGAGTAGCGAGTTGCTGTTCTCTCATAGCTCTGAAAGAGCAACTGGAGCCCTCAGAGGTTAGAGCTCCTTCAGAAAAGGGAAGCTCGGTCCCCTCACCTGTGGCTTCTGCTTCCTCCGAGGGTCTTGTGCTGAGTGGTGGCCACAGGGTCCTCCCGTCTTGGGACTTTGTCTTTCCCCCCTGTTCTCGGAGCTGCTGGCTTGAGATGTTGGTATTTGCTATCCAGCTGTCACCACTGCAGCCCTGGCAGAGTGGTGCAGTCAGTCTGACTAAGCAGTAGACCACGGGAAGGCCTCCCCGAAGACACCAGGACTGCGCAAGTCCCCTCCTCCCTTCATCAGCCCGTGAATGAACACTGTCTTAGTTTGGGTTTCTATTGCTATGAAGAGACACCATGAGCATAGCAACTCTTCTAAAGGAAAACATTTAGTTGGGACTGGCTTACAGTTTCAGAGGCTTAGTCCATTATCATCATGGTGGGGGCAGACGTCGTGCAGGAGAAGGAGGCGAGAGTTCTACATCTGGACTGAACCGGTAGGCAGCGGGAAGTGATTGAGTTTCTTAGACCTCAAAGCCCACCTCCTCCAACAAGACCACTCCTACTCCAACAAGGCCACACTTCCTACTAGGGCCACCTCCTATGACCCAAGCGTTCAACTGTGTGAACCTGTGAGGGCCATTTCTATTCAAACCACCACAGAGACCATGCTGAGGGCCTGTGGCAGTTGTTCTAGGATGGTCTCCCTAGGAGACCCTCGGCTGAGAGTGTGGCATTTGAGGTCTTCCTCAAGTATCTCCTGGAGGGAAAGTTGTTTAGGCTGAGAAAGGGGAAGGACCCAGACCTGGCTCCTTTGTGAAAAGCTGAATCTGAGCAGTCCCAGACCTAGAAAGCTAAGCTGGACTGGACCTGGAGAATGAACGCTTGAAGGGCAGGCTTCCTTGAGGTCAAGCCTTTACCATCTACAACCCTGGACACGGGAGCTGCTTTTCTTTATTTTGTATAAGTGGATCCACTTGTTGAACTAAGATTACCACTCATGCACACTCATATCATTTATGAATTCCAAAGGGATTCAAATGACACCAAAGATATGTGCTAAAAAAAAAAAAAAAGGAGGGGCGTGGATCTTCACAGTGGGAGTTTGCCGCTAGCACTTAAGGAGAGAGCTGTGTGGTTGGTTCTCCCGACCAGCAGGAGGCACTGATCTAACCTTGAAGTTCAAAGTGTGCACTTAACTAGGCTTGACCAGGGTCCGAGAGGATCACAAGGACATTTCCAGATAAATCTGGGGACAGCTGTCCCTTGTCTCTGCAGCTAGGAAATCCTCTTGGGCTCCCATCCCATCTTTTACTCTCCTGCCTCTGCTCACTGGTAGGGATAGTGTCGGAGGAACCCTCCAGAGCCTCTCTTAGCCCATGCTCTAGAGCTCTCCCTGGCCAAGAACTGGAAGGCCTGGCTAGTGTGATTTAGGAGCAGGAAGCCTCAGGATGGAAGGCAGGGGACTGTCAGGTGTGGGCTGTACTCTGGGTAGATCTTTTTAAGTATCCACATGCTGCTTGCGATGTGCCCCGTCTTAGAGGAGTAAAGTACAGTAAAGATTCAACCTGATTAGCCCTGATTTGACACTTTTAGGGACCCGTGGGAGTTTGAGCTAGTCTTATTCTGAAGGCCACGCTTGTTTCAAGCTCACAGCAATCCTCCTGCCTCAGCTTCCCTGAGTGCGGAGATGACAGGTGTGGCCTCCAAGCCCAATGGGATGTGATTTCCCTCTGAGTAGTTGCTAGATGATTTCCAGTCCTTTCTGCCTGTCCGTGGTGGTTCTGAGTCCCCTACCAACCCCAAGTCTGATAGTAATGGACAAGCATAACTTACACAATTAGGCAGATAGGAAGCTTTCAGACGTTGGCTCCGCTTCCTGGCTGCCACTGCTTCCCCGGGCAGTCTCACAGTCTCTTGCCTCAGTAAAAATCACACTGTTAGCTGTGGTGGACATTGCAAGAGGGAAGCTGGCCAGTGTGCTCTGGGCTAGGGAACAGCATGCCACTGAACTGTGAGCACACACACACACACACATACACACACACACACACACACACACACACACACACACACACGAACACACCTTGTTTACCTGGTGGAGGAGACGCCAGCGGGGGAGAAAAATAAGCTCAGGGCAAATAACCCTGGATGATTTATGATTTGTGTATGCCTTCGGCATAAATTAATTACCTTTTTAATAACTGTTTCCTCCCAGGAGAATTATGTTTCAAAATATCTGATGTGGCTGATATTAAAAGAGCCAGGTTCCTGATTACACGGAGGGAGGGTGCTGGGAAAGCAGCACAAGGCTGGGGGGGGGAGGGGAGGGAGAAAGGATAGCGCAGATATCATCCCAAGGTCAACCCCTCCCACTCCCCACCTCCGCACGCCTCTAGCTCCCCATCCCCACCCCCACCATAAACAGAGCTGTCCAGATGACCCAGCCAGCTGCAGAGCTTGTGCGGTGGCAGGGCAGGGTTCCAGAAACTAGCTGTGTCACAGAATTAAGAAAGAGCAGTCTAGCCGAGTCTGGGAGATCTAATTGAATCATCTATTCTCACCGTCTGTATAGGGGGCCTCTAGATCTAGACCTTGCTTGGGGGGGGGCGGAATTCTGTCTCATGATTAATTAAATAAAGCACTTGCTAGTCCCATTATCACCAGGACTCTGTAAATCTGTCCTCTCAGAGTCTGAGGGCCTGTTAACAAGGGACCTGTCAGTGAACTCTCTGTGCTTAGCACCCCCACCCCAACCCCTGTCCCCTTCTCAGCCTGTGTCACCTGCTCTGGGCCGGTGTGCTGCCATCTTGGGGAAAATGATACCTGTCACCGCTCAGTATCTGTGATCACTCCTTGCTCTGCTGTGGATGGGAATTTACCTCACGCTAGCTTCTGCCACGCGCAGTAAAATGAGAGACAGACGATTGATTCTTCTGTCGGAGCAGCTGGGCAGTTGTTGAGGAGGCTGAGAATCCCCGTGAAGGGCACGGTCGTATTTTCAACGTGTCAAGACAGAAGGAAAGCGGGCCCAGATCTGACCGTCAGTTTGAATCCCTTAAACCATGTTTCCTCTGAAGCTTTTGTATCGTGGGGCTTCAGGACACCTGAGCAGGAAATAGGAAATGCCCCTTGAGTGGGCAGAGGAGAAGTTGCCTGCTAGAGCGATGCCTCCATCTGTCCTCAATCCATGTCCTCTGTCCAGATTCCAGCCTAGTGATCATATGTGTTTCTAATGAACACACCTGCCTGAGGATGCAGTAGACAGGTACAGATGGAGGTTTACCATGGAGAGTCAAACTCAAGAAGCTGGGCTTTGTCCGATGTGGGAGAAGGGGAAATGTATCTTAGTTGGCTTTCTGTTGCTGCAGCAAATACCGAGATAAAAGCAACTTGGGTCAGAAAAGGTTTATTTCATTGTCTAGATTTTAGACTATCATTGAGGGAAGCCATAGCAGGAACTCAGACAGAAATTTGAAGCTGAAACCATGGAGGAATTTTGCTCACCGGCTTGCTCTCTTTCATGCTTAGCTTATAACCCAGACCCCCGAGGGATGACGCCACCCACAGTGGGCTCTTACAATAATTAGCAATCAGAACATGCCCACAGGTTTGCCAACAGGCCAGTCTGTTTGAGACACTCCCTCAATTGAGGCTCCCTCAGATAATTCTGGAGCTCACTGGGAAAAGGGTCATGTGGACATGGTGCCCTTGCTTACATTAGATCTGGGAACCTTTGAAACTACAGCTCAGAGAAGTTCTTCCATACCTCATAAACTTCAAGTGTGTATGTGTTAAGTTACATGTGTATGAGATATATGTATGTGTGTGTGGTGTGTGTGTAGTGTGTGCTTGTGTGTATGTGGTATACGTGTGTTTGTGTATGTATGGTATGTGTAGGGTGTACATGGTGTATGTGTGTTTGGGTGTATGGTGTGTGTGTGTGGTGTGTGCTTGTGTGTATGTGGTGTATGTGAGTTTGTGCGTAGTGTGTATATGTGTGTGTAATGTATGTGTGCTTGTGTGTGTGATGTGTGTTTGTGTGTCTATGTATGTGTATGTGATATTACGGTTATTGTATGTAGTGTGTGTGTTTGTGTATGTATGGTGTGTGTGTGTACTGTGTGCTTGTGTGTGTGTGTGGTGTATTGTGTTTGTGCGTATTTATGTATGTGCATGTGTATTTGTGTACATGTGCGTGTGTGTATGTGTGTGTGCATGCCTACAGGGTCTGCCTGCAGGCAACTCCAGCAAAACTTCCCGAGGCCAACAGGGGCATCTGCTCTGTCACAGTGCAGCAAGAACAAAATCACGCAAGTCTTAGCCCAGCATTCCAGATAGATTTACAAAGGGGCAAGCCTGTCACTCTAGCTCCCCAGGAGGCTGTGATAGGAGTGAGGATTCATTGCCAGCCTGGGCTATCGATTGGGTTCAGGTGGATCATGGGCAACTTAGTGAGCGATATCCTCAAATAAAAAGTAGAAATGTGGCTGGGGATGCAGCTCAGAGAATACTTGCAGGGCATGTTCAAGGCTCTTGGCCTCAATTCCCAGCTCTATGTTGGTGGTATTTTTTTTCTATTTTATTGGATTCTTATAGCTCTGCCACCCTTCTAACCCCCAACACTAGATAGGGAAAAAAAGGATGGAGGGGGAAAGGAGGCATCTATTTCTCTCAACCAGCAAAGTAGACTATTTCCTGCTGAGTAGGGGCCTTGGGTTCCTTGGGGCAAGTCCAATCTTCATTGTCAGGATATCTCAAACTTCTTCTTCTTATCTAACCATAATAACAGCAACCAGGAGCAACAGCAAGAAGAGCAGTGGCCACCACAGGCTCTCTGGGGCTCTCACCACACCCTCTCCAGAGTCCGCAAAATTAAACTCTCTGCAGCTGGCAAAGATCACCCCCCTGCTGGTGCACAAGGCAAATCATAATCACCTGCTGTGAAGCAGTCTCTTATTCTACTCCTGGGATTAAAACAAAAACAAAAACATTTTTCCACATAATGCAACTGGGTATTGGTTTTTTTTTTTTTTTTAAAGAAACCGAAATTCTCACCACAGCTCTGTAAGATAATAAACATATATATAGATGACTAAGTAGATGAATAATTTTATCTTTACATTTCTTTTATGTGATATATATATATATACATATATGTGTGTGTGTGTGTGTGTATGTGCATGTACATATGTTTACAAGTGGGTGCACCTGTGCACACACGTGTGTATGTGCAGGTCAGAGTATCATTCTGCAGGTATCCATCTTGGTTTTTTTGAGGCAGTTTCTTTCACTGCCCTAGATAATCTCTTTGGCTAGGTTGGCTGCTCAGTCACCCCTAGGGATCCGCCTGTCTCTACCTTCCCAGAGCTGAAATAATGGAGTGTGTACCACCATATCCACTGCTTTTTCCACGCCTTCATGCGTTTCCTGTGGGTTGAGCGCAGGTCTTCATGATGCCGGGTGAGCAATTTACTGACTGGGCCATTTTCCCAGACCCTGGTCTTTGTGTTTCTAGATAGAGGAATGTGAAAACAGATTAACTGTAGCTTAGGAACTCGGTGTTTGGTGGAGAGGTGGCATTCTGTAACTGAACTGTATTTGACATGGTGAAGTGACCCAGGTGAGTGATGCCTCCAGAGAAGGGGGAACAATAGTTCTTCCGTGGTACCAAGGAAAAAGCAGATTTGGAATCCTGGTGAGAAAGTTTCAAATCGTAAAAGCCCCGAAATTAAACAAATAGGAAGTTGCTTTGAAATACGCTCTGCAAACTGGCAATTTGTCTTTGAGTGTTTCAAAATTGCTCGCAGTATGAGAGATTATAAAGAACTCTGGCATTTTATCCAAGTTGGGGAGTCTCCCAGACGTCTGAGAGCCACACAGTATTGAAACAGCTGGCACAACAGCTGTGCGTGAGCCCTGTGGGTGGGTTCAGAGGCCTTTCCCAAAGGAACCTAGGTCAGAGACCCGGGGCCCTTTGAGCTTGAGTCTCTGGTGGGGATGTGGGAATGGGGGTCACAGGTCAGCAATAGGAAGTAAATTCTGCTTGTTTAGTGAACTCTGGAGGAAGGAGTCTCCATGGGGTCACATCTGTTCCTTTACTGCCTCTCTCAGGATCTGACCTGGGATTCTACACCGTTCTGGGCAGGGGCTCTATCTCCTTGTGCTACCAGACATGGAAACACCCAAGCACTTGGCTCTCCTTAGCTCCCTCCTCATGTGGACGCTTTTTTGAGTCCCCAGACATGGAGTAAATAGTCTGGATTTGGTGCTTGTGCATACTAGGGACGAAAGCTGCTTTGTGGCAGTCAGTCTTTTATTAGCCATCCACTAGACCACACATGTCTTGGTAGAGAGAATGCCTGCTTCTCTTCTGGTTGCAGGTGGTCCTCTCTCATCCTCTCAGCTCACTCTCCAGTCCCTTTACACATAGGCAGCCAGGTAGACGGGCATCCAACATGGCTGACCTTCATCCACAATCTAGACACACTATATCGTTTTTTTTTGTTTTTGTTTTTGTTTTTGTTTTTTTTAATTCTGGTTAGTTTGTTCTGCCCCTGGTGAAGGGTCTGGGCCTAGTCTCTGCTTTGTCTTTTGCAGCTGTGAACCAAGCAATTCTAGGCAGGGGTCTCTAGAGGTACAGGACGGATACAACATGTATTAAACGGACAAGAAGAGAAACGACACTTGATCTTAGCCAAAAGGCTGGGAAGTGATAAAAGCATATGTTATAAATGGGATTCACTAGATCTGACTTATATTGATTGTGGCTGGGTGTTCCAACAGAAACTGTCTGGACACTGGAGGAGCTGAGGACCCAGTAGCTTCTCAATCCAAAGAGCTAGAAGCCTGGTGTTGAAGGCTTGGGGGATTCCTGGAATGACATTTGTCTTTAGTCCACCTTGGGAGGCTGAAGCAGCTGGAGTCTAATGTCAGCCAAGGATACAATCACCATCTTCATCATCACCACCATCTTCTTCATCATCATCATCATCACCGTTGTCACCATCGTTGTCATTATCACCATCACCCCCACCTTCGTCATCACCATAATCATCATCAACAAGAACCATAAGCACACCCAGTCAGCGAGAGGCATAAAGGCCTGGCTGCCTTTAACTTGGACCTCTTTCTATCGAGGCTGCCTGTTGGATGATACAGACTACTCTTGGGGGGAAGATCGTCTTCCTTTGGCATCTCTTACTTGATTCCACATCCCTTCACGTTGATGAGCTTGATCATCCCGTAACTGGAGGGTCTGCTGGGAAACTCTGCCCTTCTGCCACACACAGGGAAGCAGAGCTGGCATTGGCTTCACAGGAGACAGTGGAGACTTGGAACAGAGGCTGGGACGGCCCGGAGGACCCACACGGGAGCATGATGCTGCTACCTCTTCTGGGGTGAGGGCAGCTCGTTCAGGGTACAGGGCTGCTGGTTGGACATAGAAGGATCAGCTGAGGTTCAGTCTCACATCGGGAATGGGAATAGCTCGTGGGGGGGGGGGGGGCACACTGGCCCAGTCCCGGGGAATTGAGACATTGCCCATGCGACTTACCAGTAAAAGTGCGCAGTTGAACCCCCACTGTGCTGGCTGTTGGGCCTGAATAAACCATGCCCTCTGGGTAGAGTGTCTGCCTTCTTTCTGGGCCTGGAACTTCTGCAATTATGGCCAGGTTTCCAGCAGAGAGGGATTACGTGTTCAGCCTGAGATAGAATCTCTAGATGCTGTGCTTTCCACTCCTTGCTGGAGAGAAGTGTGCTACGTGTGAACCCCTGAGGGGACCTTGGGAATCTCGCTTGGGTCTTGAGAAGTCACCGCGGGTCATCTTGTCTCCCTCACGGTGCCAGGAGAACTTGCTTCGTCATGAGGGTCGGGTGTAAATACAATGTCCCTCAGTCCTGGTGTCTGTCTTTCTAACCACCCAGTGTGCAGGAGGACATGGAGTCCTGAACCAGTAGCAATAGAGCAGACGCAGAGCAGACAGAAGCTCGAGGCAGAGTGGGATGCCTGGCTTCCTGAATGCGGACTCTCTCTCTTTTTTTTTTTTTTTTTTTTTTGCTCTTCCCAGCTGAATCCTGCCTAAGTCAACTGGTCCATCCTGATTCCAGAAGCTCTCGGCTCTAGACTCTCTTCCCAAAACCTCAGAGCAGAGCAAGCATGAGCAGGTGAAGACAGTGAACCGTGCTGTCTTAAGCTCCTGCTCCCATGTGAAGATGTTCTACAATGCCTCCCCTCCCCCTGTGGTGAATGAGACTGCTTGAAAACCTTCTCCCCTTAAGGTATTCGGCAGGGATTTTGTCAAAGCAACCAGAGAGGAGCACATCCAGCCACTGTGTCCAGCATCTGTATTAAAAGCAGATCCTTGGTGAGAAACACTTCACACAGACACTTCACACGGGGAGGTTGTAGCATTGATTTGCCGTTGGTTCCTTGTGTTGATTGGCAGGTTGCTGTGTTGACAGGCAGGTGTCTGTGGTGTTGATTGGCAGGCTGTTAGTTGGGTTGATCACCATAACCCTAGAGCAGATCTGCTTTTCTGGGACTGAAGTCCACACTCTCCGTGGCTTAGTCCAGCAGCCTGCCGTTCATCCTTGCAGACTCGGAGACCAGGCTATCCCCTCCAGCTCCCCAGTGGAACACTGGCTGTCTTAAGGGGCTGATGACTAGGCTGTGGGTGCAGTCAACCTCCCAGGCTCCATCCAGGATTGGCTGAGAACAGAGAGGTGATCAAGTGGGGCTCAGGAACTTCTCACCCGCAACTGGATTTGTCAGGTTTTGGAGGTGATGGATGTGTGTTGACAGGGGTCTGGCCTACAACATCCAACTTCCATGACCAAGTGATTGTGAACATAAACTCTGAACTTGAACTTTCTCAAATGGAAAGGCGGTACTTGCTGTCTTAGAGTGTATCCATTTCCATTGAGTGGACATTTGTATCCAGGCCCGAGACTCCAGCTCTGTGGTGGGGTGAGGCCGAGGGCCTGAGAAGCAGCCAGAACTGTGAGCTGTTCTCCCTGGAGAAGGAAGAGGAAACCCACCTCCTGGCCTGCAGAGGCCTGGGCTGCTGAGCCCCATGCTGTGCCTCTAGGGAACTCAGCCTGGCCTGCAGGAGCCAAACTGCACTGGGTTCTGATTGGCTAGGAAATGAAGTTCCAAAGTCAGGGCATGTGAGAGGGAGGCTGGAGACACCAGGGCTGGGGTGGCAAGACTCATTTGTTGTCTCCAAGATGGAGGTTGTCAGGTCAAGTACAGCCTGAATAAGGGCTGGCTGGGGCTTCTGCCCACAGGAAGCTGGAGTTCAGCTGTCGAAGCCTCCCGATGTCTCCGTGGATCCTGGGTCCTTCCTGAACTCTAACTCCTGTCTCAGGAGGACCCCTGCTTGATCTTGGGACCAGCTAGCTCATCAGAATTCCTCGCTGACAGATGTAGGCAGTCTGGAGAGTCTAGCTTTCAGGGGACTGACTCTCTGTTTTCTCAGTCTGATGACATGGGGGAGATGTAGCAGGACCGACAGATCAGGCCTTGGGATGGACAGGGATAGAGTTCAGATGGGAACAAAGAATGCCCCGGGGAAGTGTCTCAGCTAGAGTTTCATTGTTGTGAAGAGACACCATGACCAAGGCAACTCTTCTAAAGAACAGCATTTAATTGGGGCTGACTTACAGTTTCAGAGGTTCAGTCCATTATCGTGGCAGGAAGCATGGTAGCCTGTGGGCAAACATGGTGTTAGAGAAGGAGCTGAGAGTTCTTCATCTTGATCTGCAGGCAGCAGGAGTAAATGCCACACTAGGCCTAGCTTGAGCATCTGAGACCTCCATGCCTGCCCCCACAGTGACACACTTCCTCCAACAAGGGCACACCTCCTAATAGTGCCACTGTCTATGGGCCCAGCATTAGAACATATGAGTCTATGGGGGCCATACCTATTCAAACCACCACCTCCCTGTAAACAGACATAGCTCCCAGGGCCTGGTTGAAACCGTCCCTCCTTGCTACCCCTCATAACCTAGTCTCCTCTTTGTGAGTGCCCGGGAAGGGTGGCAACCAGCATACTCCAAAGGAGTCCATACTGACATGCCATTTGACAGCAACTGTGAGCTCAAGGGTCTCACGGACCAGGCAGTCCTAAGTCCAAACTACACAGGGTTGGAATCGATTCCCTCACTGTTGGGCCATGTTAGACAGGTACATCAGTGTCTCTCTTTCCTGGTCTATAAAATACACAGTCGCCGCTCCATTTACAGAGTTCTGGTCAAAGCATATCCTTCAAGGAGAACTCAGAAAGAGAAAGGCCCCCATACCTGAGCTCCAGGCCCTCACTGAGGATGACAGGTTCAAATCTCAGCAGTCTGTGGGGAAGAGTAGGTCAGTGAGGTCGACAGCTTCATGTGGCTCCTAAGGCGCCTTGATTGCCCCTGTATGAGAGACAGCTCTCGTTTCTCCTCACACCCTTGATGAAATCTCTAAGGGCGAAAATGGCTTGCAGGGAGAAAATAAAGAAGAGGTTCGAACTCAATGGAGAAATGACATCCACACGCAAGCTGCCTGCCGTGAGTGGCGTTGTGCCGCAGTCTGGGATGCTCTGGGTAGGTGGGCATATGTCTCCACACACGCTGCAGAACCACTGGGTCCCTTGTGTCATTGAGACTTCACATTAAAACGGCAATTGTGAGCAGCCATTTGATCTTCTGTGCCAAGGACGGGACAAAGTTCATGTTTGCTGTGTGGACACACACCTAAGTCAGAACTCTACCTCCACCGTTGTCTTAGTCAGGGTTCTCTAGAGTCACAGAACTTATGGTAGTCTCTATGTAGTAAAGGAATTTATTGATGACTTACAGTCTGTAGTCCAACTCCCAACAATCAACTCCCAACAACAGTCACAGCAGCAGCTGTGAATGGAAGTCCAAGGATCCAGCAGTTGCTCAGTCCCACAAGGCAAGCAGACGAAGCAGAGAGAGCCTTCCTTCTTCCAATGTCCTTATATAGGTCTCCAGCAAAAGGTGTGGCCCAGATTAAAGGTGTGTGCCACAACACCTTTAATCCCAGGTGATCTTGCTTGAACTCGTAGATCTTCCAATCTTAATCTTCTAGGATTCATAGCCACTATGCCACCACACCTTTAATCCCAGATGACCTTGAACTCGTAGATCTTCCTATCTTAATCCTCTGGGATTCATAGCCACTCTGCCTCAAGATCTCCATCCCAAGATTCAGGTCGGAAACTTGTATCTCTCAGCCTTCAGATTAGGGCCACAGGTGAGCCTTCTAATTCTGGATTGTAGTTCATTTCGGAAGTAGTCAAGTTGACAACCAGGAATGGCCACTACAGCCATGTAACACACAGATGTCAAGAGCTCCAGACAGCTGTTTATGCACAGGACAGGATCTCCTCTAATTGGCATGTCTGGCCTGGACCTGCCTTTTTTCCTTCCTGTGGGCTCACACGTGTCCTGGATATAATCTTGCAATGGGGACATGGCTTTGAAGCTGAATAACAGCCAAGAGACAGCTTCTGGCCCAGTATCCTGGGCTGCAGGGGCATGCCTGGAGTGTCCAACAGGGACCAGGTGATGGGACAGTATCAGGAAAGGACAGAACCAGAGCCTTAGGCCAAATGTGATGAGCTGAGACCCAGAGCTGAAGCTCAAAGGTACAATGACTCAGTCTTAGGTGACAGGGGAGAACTTTCTTTGAATCTAGGGTCCCAAGCTTTGTACCAAGGTTGTAGATGGTGTCCACGTTTCCCAACTCAAAGTTGAGGTGAAACTGAAAATAAATGGGGAATGTAGAAAAAAAATTGCTGACTCCACGCGGCTGGCTTCAGCTCCATCCATCATCCTAACTGTTCTCACAGCAGGGCTGTGGATGGAATACCTGTCCTGGGAGCTCCTTGCAGAATCTGGGCCTCAGAGGGGGAAGATTGCACACATGGATGGGTTCCCGAATAGATAAAGGAGGAAATACAGCCTTAGCCATCTCTACGGGTCCCCGAGTGTCTCTAAGTCACCTCCTGTCTTCCTCTATCTTCTGTTAGTCCTTCCAGAGTGTGGGTGAAATGCATCCACTTTTAAAGCATGACTCCATCCATCCTGGCTACCTACACCCGGGGATCAAGGCTTATTCTTCTCTCCTCCTCTGATCCCTCCCCACATGAAGGGTAATAGACTACTGTGGGTGTCAGTCACCGGCTGTGGGCTGTGTTTCCTCTCTTCCTGTGCCCAGTGATGGATGCGACTACCCAGGGCCTTTACTGAGATTCCCTTCCTTTGTGGTCGTAGGCGGGTTTGGTACATTGTGATGTGAATGAGCATTTGTGCGATGCTCTCATTGTCCCCTGGGCATGAACACCTGTGGTGTTGCTATTAACTCTCTTCTGTTTATAACTCATTTATTTTCATGAATTACTGTGTTGTAAACATCTTCTCTTCGCTCAGCAGACGCTAGCTATTTCCTCGGGGTCTCGCTGTGGAGTGTCTCTTGTCATTCCACACGTTTTCCTCTCTGTCCTTGCCCAGGTAGCACTCCCCTTGTCCCGGCTACCACAGTCACTTACGCAGCTTCTTGTCTCTGTGGCCTGGGTTGGTGTCTTCCTGGAGTAACCGTGTGGGAACATGCAGCTGCTCTCTTATCTTTAGCGTGAAAGTGTCCCCACGTCCCATCTCTTGCTGCCAAAGATTGACAGGACTCTGCACCGTTGTCATGGTGACCCAGGGGAGTCTCATCATTCCTTTGGTTGTCCAGTTCCCCTTCTTCAGGATGAAGAAATAGACTTGGTCCCATCTCTCTAAAGTCACTGTTTCTGGTTTTCCGTGCTCCCAGCAGGGTCTCGCTCAGCGTCTCTCTTTAAATCCCACTTCCACTCCAGCTAAAGTATTCAAGGGAGGAAATGCTGCTTCATTTGTGTGGCAGAAAATCGTTCTTGCCTGGAAGCAGAGGGAACCACAGTAGGAAACGGTACTGGTGACTTTGCCAGAGTAGCTGAAGCTCGCGCATGCATGGCGGGGATGCTCGGCTGGAGCCCACTCAGGCCAGATTCAGCACCTTGGGGTTCAGACGGAGGGGGAGGGGCGGTTGATTCTGCTTTGTGAGCCTTTGGTGACAATGTGACCCTGATGCTTATGCGGACGCTTCGGACGCTTCCTTTGGGGCTCCCTGTCTGCCTGTCCAAGCTCCTTTCACCATCAGGAAATCCAGGAAGCTAGAGCCATGGACTTTCCTGCTTCAGAGATGAGAAAACAGAGAGTCAAGGATACTCGTCACGGGACATGCGTCCATCTGCCTTATTGTAGCTCAGTGATAAAACATGATTTGAGCCCAAGGCAATGGGACTCTGAAAATCTGAAAAAAAAAATTTTTTTTTTAAACACCAATTTCCCATAAACATGTAAAAATGTTCCCTGCCTGGGATGGTGGAATCCCTCAGTTATTTGGATCTCTTTTCTGTTTCCTTTCGTTCTGTAACCATGGAAACGTCCCCTCTCCCTGTGGTCAGAGACTCAGCCTCCCCTGATGAGGCCCATCAAAGGGTGCTGGTCTTATCTTTGGATGAGGATGGAACTGTGGCAGTGTGAGGATGAAGCACTAACTGGGGGGGGGGGGGGGGGGAAGAGGAAGAGGAGGAGGAGGAAGAGGAGGAAGAGAAGGATGGTGGTGGTGATGGTGGTAGGGATGATGATGATGATGATGATGATGATGATGATGATGATGATGATGAAGGTCATTGTTCACTTATTGCAACACAGAGGCCACTACAAACTGGCCATTTGGGAGACCTACTTGGGCCTCAGCTTGCCTGGGAGCCCAGGAAGTCATGAGTCTGTCTGGGTAGGGCTGGGTAGGGTTCTGGTAAGTTCTGTGTTTTCCCAGCATCCAGAACAGGGCCCAGGTCAGAGTTAGGGCTGGACACATTTCAACAGACAAACTCATGCATTTCCCCCCAGCTTTGAAGCTTTCCACAGCTTTGATTCTCTGGGCTCAGCAGGCTGCGCTGTGCTGGCCAGGCTTCTCCTGACAGCTGTGGAGAGCACCATGGGGCAGGGCCTCCGAGCCTCTGTGGGCTTCCGGGATGGTTAGTTCTTTTGCAAGGGATCCTGGGTCACAGGTCTCTGTGGTGTCGTGGAGCAGATACAGTACGTCTCGGACTCTCTCACTAACCACCTGTCTCTCTTTCAGATGCCATCAAGCTACACAATCATGTGGCTCTACTACGTGTGCACGCTGAAGCCCCAAATGGTGCTTCCTTGGCTCCTTTTCCTGGGAGTTAGCAGATCAAAAGGTATGTTACTCACTTTCTTTCTGTGAGGTGGAGGAGAGGGAGGAAGGAGGGGCAGAGAGCAAAGTGGACTGAAACTTCCCTCAGGTTCAGAGCGCCCCTCAGCAAGGCTCTGCTTAGGCTCCGAGGACAAGGAGCCCTCAGCCTCAGATCAGACAAGTGCTTTGCATATGAGTACACTGTAGCTGTCTTCAGACACACCAGCAGAGGGCATTGGATCCCATTACAGATGGTTGTGAGCCACCATGTGGTTGCTGGGAATTGAACCCAGGACCTCTGGAAGAGCAGTCAGTGCTCTGAGCCATCTCTCTAGCCCCGGATGAGTACTTTGCAACCTGAGGGTCTCGACCTCTTTGGATGGCAGACAATCCTTTCAGAGGGGTATCGTATTGAATATCCTGCATTTTCAGATATTTGCATTACAATTCTTTTTTTAAAAAGGTTTATTTATTTATTTTATGTATATGAGCACATACTGTAGCTGTACAGATAGTTATGAGCCTTCATCTGGCTGTTGGGAATTGACTTTTTGGACCTCTGCTGGCTCCGGTCAACCCTGCTTGCTCCAGTAGACCCCGCTTGCTCAATCCCTACTCACTCCGGCTCAATGATTTATTTATTATTATAAATAAAAACACTGTACCTGTCTTCAGACACACCAGAAGAGGGTGTCAGATCTCATTATGGGTGGTTGTGAGCCACCATGTGGTTGCTGCGATTTGAACTCAGGACCTCCGGAAGAGCAGTCAGTGCTCTTACCTGCTGAGCCATCTCACCAGCCCATACATTACAATTCTTAACAGTAACAAAATTACAAGTTTTGATGTAGCAATGAACATGATGTTAAGGTTGGGGGTCACCACAACTCAAGGAACTGTATGTATTAAAGGGTTGCAGCATTAGGCAGGTTGAGAGCCACTGGATCAGATTCAACATTCCACATGCTTCTCATTTAAGAGATCTCAAATTCAAGCAGCCCACAATGGACCTGAACTCATCCAGTTGATTGAGTTACCCAGAGAGATGCTACTTCATGTCACAGAACATGTCCCCAATAATTCTTGCTCATCCAAAGGTCTCGAACTAACTTCTGAGATGACCTCCACGATTGTGTCCTGTGTTACTGAGAACAATGTAGATGGGTGAATGAGGATCCTTCTAGAACCTTCGGGATTAATCCAACAGCTAACCAGGTGTAAGTAAATAGTTAAACCCAACAGAGGATACATGGGAGCGGGGTGGAGGAGAAGTCTCAGAAGGCCACAGAATGTGAGGAATACAGAATCTGGGGGCTTGTTTTGGATGGATAGTAGGCCAGAGAAGAGCCCTAGTCTGCTTATGGTGGAGACCAACTCTCTGGGAGGATCTGTCCACAACGAAGTCTTTCACCTCAGCTAAGCTAAACATGCAGGTGCCAGTACTGCATGTGTCCCTGAGTGTGCCCTCTTCTTCTGGCTTCTCTTCACTCCTGCGGCTTTAATGCATTCCGATCGCATGGGCTCCCAGGCTGAAATGAACTCTTCCAGATGGCAGGTAGAGCTTCGCTTTGATTCCCCCCCGTCCTCAGGAGACGAGGGAGGATTGCTGTCTCATTCACGTTGCCTCTTTGATGAGGGACCTGCCATGGGCATCAACAGTAGCATACATAGCCCTAGGCCAGGTGGGACTGTGTTCAGACTCACTTCCCTGGGGTCACCTGCATACCTTCCCTGTGACCCGGTGGCATGTCACGCATGGCATGCTGTGTTTGCCAAGCTGGCATCTATTCCCTCCCCATCCATCAATGAGACCCTGATATTGCTTTGGGCAGCTCCGTCGTCCCCATGTAATCATCCTCCGCTGCCTGGCCTTGTCCATGGGGCCACACAGCCAGAGCCTCCCCTTCACTGGAAAGTAGGGCAGAGAGAGTTTTGAGACACGCATTTCCTGCAACACATTTCCCAAATGTGTTGGACTGACTGGGAACAGATGAACTAAATCAAACTTTGGGGAATGGGCAAGTGATACTGTTGCGTGTCTTAGCTATCTCTTTCTCTTGTATAAGCCAAATTACAGTGTCTTAGAGATACCTCTGCCCAGCCTGGGATCCAGCAGCCTCTTTAAATCCTGTTCTCTCTTTTACTACAAACGTGGCCTTTGTGAAGCCTCTTCCTCTCCTGCCTCCATTTGCCCTCCGTGAATGTGGAAACCCTACATGACAATCACAGAGCCACCGGGACGAGTGTGGGTGTGCAAGGTGTAACCCCAGGTCGGCTCATCCGTGGCAAGTGTGCGGGGAAACATCCGCCATTGCTCCTGTTCGTGTAGCCGCTGAATGTTCTCACCTTCCCTGCATGGGTCTTGTGCCCAGGTAGACAATGACTCTCGGAAGGTTCCGCAGAGGACTCTAGGTATTTATAAGTTATGTCTCGTTGAAGTAAAGACAGAGAGGAGGGTCTCTGCTGAAGCATAATTGTCGCCTCAGCCCGGGGAACTCGCTCTGCCAGTCTCTGTTGGGAATGCCTGTGATCCCTGACTCTTGCAGCCTCTCAGCTAGAGACAGATCTGAGTCTCTGTTTTATAGACTAAGGCAGTGAGGCCCCTAGACATCGGTCCACCTGCCCAGTGCCCCGCCAGTGCATGGCTGAGCCAACATCCGTGTTAAGGCAGACTGCCACTCACGTCTTTACCCTCTATGTATTTGATGTTTCTTTCCTGCTAACTCCTAATCATGCCACACCCAGCCCTCTGTTCTCTGGAACTCGCTGTACAATGTAAGGAGTCTTCCTGGTCACTTAGAGTTGGCTAAGCCCTTCCTTGGATCGAATGGATTTTGTCTGTCCCCCATTTGGGAACTGCCAGACTTCTCGTTTACCTTTGTGTTCCTTGCTCCCCAGTAAATGCCGATTCGGGAAAGTTCCTATGATTTGGGAGATGGATAAAGTTTTCAGGCCTAAATCAGAGAGACCAAATGTCCCTCCACAAAGGCAACAGCCCCCATCACTCATGTACCCGCTCTCTGCCTACCACTCTACCGACAATTACGGTTTGTCACTTCACCGTGACACATCTCAGTGAGATAGCATTCCGGTGCCCTCCATTTCATTGATAAATGCATAGAGGCTCTGGCTGGTTGTTATGTGCTCAAGGCCCACAGCACATATACCAGGATGGGCTAGCTCTCTTAGGCTGAGGAAAAGATCTAGGCAGGAGCCACCTGGCCGATGCTGCTCTCTTGGCATACAGGCTATGGGCAGCCAGGACTAACATGCATGGCCCACTCCAGGACCACACCAGGGGTTCCAGACTGAGTCCTCCAGGCAAAACAGAAGCCTGATGCAGAGCTCGTGCTTAACATTAAAATAGGAAAGGCTGGGGTGAGTGTTCCTGGGGACCAAAGAACATGGCTTCCCTGATGCTAGGGGTGGCATCTGGGGTTCCCCAGGGACTCCTGTGTTCAAAGTTTCATTCCAGCCTATAGTGCTTTTGGCAGGTGATGAAACCTTTAGTTGGGGATACCAGGACCCTGGTTTCTTCCTTTCTTTGTTGCTATCTATCATGAGGTAAACAGCTTGCTTACTCTCCTTCCTTCCTTCCTTCCTTCCTTCCTTTCTCTTTCTTTCTTTCTTTCTTTCTTTCTTTCTTTCTTTCTTTCTTTCTTTCTTTCTTTTTTTCTTTCTCTCTTTCCTTAAAGATTTATTTATTTTATGTGTATGGGTGTTTTGCCTGCATGCATATGTATGTGTATGACATGCATGCCTAGTGTCATGGATCTCCCAGAACTGGAGTTACAGACAGTTATGAGCTGCCACATGGGTGCTGGGAATTGGACCCGGGGTCCTTTAGAGGCGTACCCTGTGCTCCTAACTGCTGGGCCATTTCTAGTCTCCATTCTCACAGGTCTGAAAACCAATGGGGACACATAACCAGGGGACTGAACTCTGACTCTCAGAGCTAAAAAAAAATAAAATAAATAAAAAATAAAAAATAAAAAATAAAAAATAAAAAAAAAAGCCTTCCCCTTTGAGGAATTAGTGCCGCCATTTTGTACACGATGGAAGACCCATTGACAACATGAGGTAGCAGGAACCTGGGCTTGCGGTAAATCTGAGGCTTTACTGGGGGCAGAATTGGGAGGTGGAGTCACTGCAGGAACACTGCAGCCCCAGGTAAGAGTGTCTTTTAACCGAGCAGGAATCATTTCTATTATCAACAATGAGGTACAAGTGCCCAAATTGGTGTGACCCTTCCCCCGCCCCATGTTGAAGCCCCAGGCTCCCTACTGGTTTTTATCACTAACACTGGTCAATCCTCTCTCCTCCTCATGATCCATCACAGCTCTTAGGCATCCAGCTCCCTCCATAGAGGAAGGGAGATGAAGGGCACAACAATGACTAGGAAGTGCGAGCTGCTATCCTCCTCTCACTGATTGGACGGTATACGGTCACATGACCTGCCTTGCTGCAAGGGATGCTGGGATGTGACCTTATTCTGGGATGATACCTCTAAATCCAGGAGACCGCAAGCTACTTCAGGTGGGTGGACGCTGCCCTGGAGCACTGGGGGGCATGTCTGTTGCATCGAGGGACTTCCATCTGTGACTGTAACCAGGTCTGAGCAGGTGAGAACACTCAAGAGATAGAACGGCAGCCTGCACAGATGGTCACTGACGAGCTGGGGAAGGAAAAAAAAAACATGCAGGGGAGTTCGAACAAGCTGAGATTTTTAAGTCATGAGGCTCATTTTCCTAGAAGTGACTAGAGGTCACAAAGTCAAAAAAGAAAACGAAAAAGATAACAGCTGGCTGCACGAGGGAGAAGCTGGAAACTGTTGCTTATTTTTAAGTGTTTGTGCCCCAGCGTGAGGGCGCACTGCGGACTCACTGCAAACTCCGGGGCCAGTTTTAGTTTTGTTTCAGCTGTTGGGCATCTTGAGCAGCACCTGCTGTTGTGAGCTCACTGTGACAGGCCGTGGTACACATCTCCTGTGATCCACGCCTCACCTCCTCCCACCCTGCTTGCCACATACAGCCTCATGCATAGCTCTCCGGAGCAGGTTTTCCGTCTGTGGTCTCTGACACCATGAGGAGGACTCCGTGGCTGAGCTGTTCCATCCGTTTACTCATGGAGATGTGACCAGAGGCTGGCGACAGCTTCTCAGTCTACACCCAAGGCCAGATGCCACTATAGAGAGTACACGGCTAGAGGGGCTGGGAGAGGGTCAGGTCGTCTGCCTTGTATCCAGCTGAGGAGGCATCACATATGGGCATGGCTCTCATCTACTGGGTGGAGCCAGTGCCACAGCTGTGAGCTACCACCCTGTCACTGGCACTGCAGGACATCAGCTCACTTACCCCCCAAGTTAGATCAGGATTTCCCCAGGGCACGTGTAGAGAAGTAAGGTCAATCCCACGTGGAAAGCGGCATCTTAAATGGAAGCAAATATAGAGACTATCAGATTCTGGATGTCATTTTCTCCAATGCCAGGGCAGCCAGGTTGGGCCTACTCCCTTTATAGTCCTCTCCCAGGCTATGACGTAACAATCCCCAGCACCTACTAAGTGCTGTCTTCCTTCAGTCCCCAGTAGCTTCTTGCTGGTTCGTAGGTATAACTCCCTCAATGTCAGCTTCACACAGGTCTCTGACATGTCCAGACTCACTCTTCTCACTGGCTGTTGCCCACCACAAACACCTGATTCTAGTCCTCTTCATGCTCGGTCAGGTCAAAGACAAATGCAGGGATGCCAGTCTCTCTCTCTGGAAGAGCCATCTTCCCTTTGACACGGTCTGCATGGCATCTCTCACTCCCAAGAGCGGCTGCCACTCCACTTGTCAGAGAGCAGACAGTGACTCATCTCAGACACGGCCTGAGGTGCAATCCCAGAGGCTTTGCCTCCGGCCTCATCCTCCTGAGCTGCAGACAATATATTCTCCAACATTGGCATCCCAAGCACATACCCAGATCCAGAGTGCTAACCTAGATGAAGCAGGCAGTCGCTTAATGTAAATATTCCAGGAGCATCTGTCACCTATTTCAGGAATGCTGATGACCCATCAAGTCACTTGGTCTGTTGGCCTCCTCTGTGACAGCCAGAAGACAGAGGGCATCATCTCTGTTGACGATGCTGGTGAGGAGCAGCAGAACCTGGGATTTCAGGACACAGGCTGCAGAGCTGGCATGATGGCCTGAGCTTTCAGTGGCTCCTGGAGTACAGGGGACCAGGGCGGGTCTCATGGCCACTGAACTTGGAGATTGGAGAGCAGATCTGAGGCAAGGCTTTCCTTCTCATCTGGTGGCTGTTCTGTGTCTGCCTGAGATAGAGGCACTGACAGCTACTAAATCCCATCCCTGACCTGCCACACTGTCTTAGTTATGGTTTTAGTTACCATGATGAGATACCGTGACCACAGCAACTCTTATAGAGGAGAGTATTTCATTGGGACTGGGTTACAGTTCAGAGGTTTTAGTCCATTATCCTCATGGCAGGAAGCACGGTGCTGTAGGGTTCTGTATTCAGATTGGCAGACAGCCTGGCTAGAGGATCCAAAACCCCAGAGCCCATCCCCCAGTGATACACATCCACCAACAAAACCACACCCACTCCAACAAGGTCACACCTCCTAGTAGTGCCACTTCCTGTGGGCCTATGGAGAGGAGAAGGACCATTGTTATTCAAACCACCGCACACACACACACACACACACACACACACACACACACACACACACGAAAGGCCTCTCTCTGTATCATGGTTGTGGCTGCTGCAGGCACAGGGCTAAGGAGTTTAAATGGCCAATGACTTTTAGATTTCTGTTCACACTGTTCAATGCGATGAACTAACTGTGTTAGTTACTGGTCTCGAGATACCTGACAGGAACAAAGAAGGAAGGGAGGGTTTGACTTAGAGTTCCCGATGCTGGGGTCCAGCATAGCATAGCCATGCAAACAGGAAGTACTGGTCACGTTGCTTCTTCATTCAGGAAGCAGGGAGTGGTGAATACTGATGTTCAGCTCACTTCCTTCTTTTTATTCAGTCCAGGACTTGAGTTCAGGGCTTCATACCACCCACAGTGAATCTTAACCACCTCGATGAACCCTATCTAGATTAACCTAACCTCCCAGGCATGCCAGGAAGCTTCTCTCCTAGGCAATCCTAGATCCCATTGGCAATCAATATTAACCCTCATAGTTACCGAATGACCACAGGTCATAAATTCATAGCAGGACCAATGTCTCGTCAGTCCAGCACCTACCCTATACCCCTTGTGACATGTAACCCTCACTCCCTTAGACTACATTCTTAATTCTTTCCAACCTTGCGGTTCTGGGCAGGTACTATGCTTCTAGGTGACCCTGCCCCACAGCTAGTAGTTTGTAAGCTCTGCTCTTCATGCAGTCATTCATCTGGCACAATGTGGGGTTGCGTTCAGGAAGAGCGGAGTCAGAGAAACTTAGTAACTCACACAGGGAGAGGACTCCCTCACCAGCCCTAGCAATCAATTATGAATAGCAATTTTCTTGTTTTTTGTTTTTTTTTTTTCCCACAAGTGCTCCTTGTGTGGTTCCTCACAGGACAAGGCGTTTCTTGAGCCAGTAAATAAGTCAAGTACAGGAGCTGTCAGAGCTCAGTACTGCTGTTGGGTGACTAGAGAAGAGGGCAAGAAAGAGCTCCAGGGAAGCTTTGTGAGTCAGCCATCCATCCATCCACTCACCTGTCCACCCACCTGTCCACCCACCTGTCCAGCCACCCACCAACCTATTTACATACACACTTACCCATCCATCTGCCCAGCCAGCCACTGACCTATCTACACACCTACCCATCTTCCCATCCCTCTGTCCTACCATCCAGGCACCCCTCACCTCTTTACACATCCATCCATCCATCCATCCACTATCCTATCATCCCACCTACCCACCATTGATGGCAAAAAGCTGCTATTCTCTCATCATCTCACCCTTTTTGTAGTCTCTTTCTCAAAGCATCTTGGGATCTTTGTTGGGATAAAACATGGAAGTTCATAGAAGCAGAGCCTCTCTTTTCATGGACCTTTACAAAGCCAGCTGCCTGTCTTTGTCTAAGACTATCAAACAATTAGTGATTTTAAAGTAAACGAATGAATGGATAGGTGGGACGGATGAGTGCCTGGCTGAAATAAAGATGGACGGGGATGATGGACAGAGATATGTATAAAGGCAGATTGGATGGGTGGATGAGCATCTGGATGTGGATGGGCTGAGAGGTGGATGGGTGGACTGGAGGAGAGACAGACAGTGATCAGTGGAGTCATGAAAGTGTAGCTGGATAGATAGGTAGGTAAATGGCTAAGGGATGAATTGATATATGGATCAGTGAATGTGTAAATGGACAGATAGATGAATGGGTGTAGGGATGGTGTATTGATGTATGAGTGGGAGATGAATGGATGAATGGGTGTGGGGAATGGTGTATTGATGTATGAGTGAGGGATGAATAGATGAATGGGCATAGGAATAGTGGATTGATATATGAGCGGGGGATGGATGGATGAATTATTGAATAGGGGATGGAGAGATGGATGATGGGTAGATGATAAAGGGTTATATAAATATATGTATATCTGTAAGCAGGGTTGGCTGGATAATTGAATAGCCAGGTAGAAGGACGAGGCATGGATGTATCCATGGATGGATGGTAGACACATGGAGAGGTGTTGGTGACTGCATCTCTGTTATCTGGAAGCCAGGTGCTTCTCCAAAAGAAATTGGCCTTCGAAAGAGACTTCACAAAAGCAATGTCCAACCAACCTTCTCTGTGGCCCTGATTTGTGTTTTGATACACACACACACACACACACACACACACACACACACACCAGCAACTTGATATCAGCGACTCCTCCTTTGATCAAGTTATGAAGCCATATATCTAGGGGTCCCTGGACTTCCCCTTGGCATAATCACACAGGTGCTTCTGAACACTCTCTTGAGCCAAGAGGGCCTTCCTCACACCCAGCTCACATTCATTTTCATAAAGTGGGGTGAGTCCAGCATCTCGAGCAGAGAACTATAATCCAGGAAGAGGTGAGGGGCCCTGTGCTGGAAACATTTGGTCCAGGCCTTTACCACGGTCTGTTGTCTTTCCAGGACAGACTGTGTCATTCCTTTCCCCTGAGTCCCTCAGCCAATCAGGTTGAGTCACTAGCATTAAGATGTCTCTCTGTCATTCTCACCGAGTCTCCATCCATCACCCAGCTGAGACACTACCAGAGATGCTCAGGAACGCCCCCCACCCCCCATCCCACCGTGTTCACTAGACCCAACACAGAGTCTAGGATCATTATCCAGCAGCCGCAGCACCTCTCTGGCTTGCCGCAATAATTAAACAGCCCAGGGATTCAGACATCAGCAGCCCTCCCACCCCCGACCCCAGGCATCACCTGGTTAGCCCCATCATTCCCTTGGATAAGGAATTATCATTCTGAACATCTGGTCAGCTGGATGGAGAGTGGAGAGTCCTGGTCCTAAGGGAGCTAAAGTCAAGGGCTAAAGCTACAGAACTGGAATTCCAGCCTGCTAGATAGGTACCCTTGGGGGCTAGACAGTAAGACCCAGTAGTGCATAGCTTTTAGAATAAGAGCTGGAAGAAACACCAGGAACCAGGGAGTCTTCAGCAGGTCAAGCTTGGGAGCACCAGTTGAGAGGCTCTTCCTCCCCTCTGGGCATCAAGCAGGATGGTTTGAGCTCACCACAGAGCCAGAGATGAACTTAGCTTTGATCTAGAGCTTGACTGATCTTGACTGTGAGCTTGACGTACTTGGGAAGAGGAAGCCTCAGCTGAAGAATTGCCTCCATCAGATTGGCCTGTGGACATGGGGTGGGGGAAGCATTTTCTTTGATTGCTAATTGACTCAGGAGGGCCCCTACCACCACAACAGATACCATTCGTAGGCTGGCGCACCTGGGATGTAGAAGGTGTGTATCTGATCTTAGGCCTGGGAGCAAGCCAGTGAGTAACATCCCAGCCAGCGTTCCTGACTTATCTCAAGGACAGACTGTAACTTGCAAGATGAAATAAACTCTTTCCTCCTCAAGTTGCTTTTGGTCATGATGCTTATCATAGCAACAGAAAGCTAACTAGGACCAGGTAAGAGTCCCCAACACTGGGCTCTCCTCAGAGTGAGGATGAGGAGGCCAGATGCCTCAGGGGTCCTAAGCTGTCTTTGGCCTCCTGGATGGTCCTTCTGGAGAGCAAAGTTCACTGTTGTCTTAGTCAGGGTTTCTATTCCTGCACAAACATCATGACCATGAAGCAAGTTGGGGAGGAAAGGGTTTATTTGGCTTACATTTCCACATTGCTGTTGATCACCAGAGGAAGTCAGGACTGGAACTCAAGCAGGTCAGGAAGCAGGAGCTGATGCAGAGGCCATGGAGGGATGTTCCTTACTGGCTTGCTTCCCCTGGCTTGCTCAGCCTGCTCTCTTATAGAACCCAAGACTTCCAGCCCAGGGATGGCACCACCCACAAGGGGCCCTACCCTCTTGATCACTAATTGAGAAAATGCCCCACAGCTGGATCTCATGGAGGCACTTCCCCAACTGAAACTCCCTTCTCTGTGTGTAGTGGCTATTCCTGGTTGTCAACTTGACTATATCTGAAATGAACTACAATCCAGAATTAGAAGGCTCACCTGTGGCCCTAATCTGGAGGCTGAGAGATACAAGTTTCTGACCTGAATCTTGGCATGGAGACCTTGAAGAATAGTGGCTATGAATCCCATAGGATTAACATAGAAAGCTCTATGAGTTCAAAATCATCTGGAATTAAGGGTGTGGTGGCATAGTGGCTATGAATCCTAGAAGATTAAGACTGGAAGATCTACGAGTTCAAGCAAGGTCATCTGGGGTTAAAGGTGTGGTGGCACACTCCTTTAACCTGGGCCACACTTTTTGCTGGAGACCTATATAAGGGCATTAGAAGAAGGAAGGCTCTCTCTGCTTCACCTGCTTGCCCTGTGGGACTGAGCAATTGCTGGATCCTTGGACTTCCATTCACAGCTGCTGCTGCGACTGTTGTTGGGAGTTGATTGTTGGGAGTTGGACTACAAACTGTAAGTCATCAATAAATCCCTTTACTACATAGAGACTACCATAAATTCTGTAACTCTAGAGAACCCTGACTAAAACACTGTGATAACTCCAGCCTGTGTCAAGTTGGCACACAAACCCAGCCAGTACACCTGTGTACTGGCTACAACCCCAGCAGAGGATCTGTCTACTCACGAAGGTCATGGAGGGCTATCACTGGACTGACCACTGGAAGTGGAGCCTTAAAGACTCCTGTCCACTGCTCTGTGAGCCGGACTTTCCATCATGAACCTGGTGAGGGAGAGCCCTTTCACACAGCAACCTCAGTGAAGCAACTTTACCCTTTTGATTTCTCCAAGAGATTTCTCCACAGAGAGTCAGTCGCCAGGGCTCAAGAATGCTGATGGACTTTTGTCTTTGGTGGGTAGTGTCTATCCAGCACAAGGACTCCAGCCAGCAACCTACCCTGCTTGGGCTTCATATTCTGGCAACATGTGATGACTGGCTTAAAATGTCAAGGGACACTGTCTCACAAGAGCACAAAGCCATCCGCTCCAGACAGGTGTGAGGAGTGCAAGGAAACCTTAAACAAACATGTAAAGAGTAGGTGAAACTCTGGGGAATGTGTATTGTTAACCTAGATGCAGTCATGTCAAGACCCAATGCTTCTCTAGGACCAATGAGAATGGCAAAGCCTTCCCTGTCTCTGGGCTGAGCCAGGCTCAGAGGGACCTCAAAGCCTTCCTCTGGTCTGAGTGTGAATGTTGACAGTGTGTGTGAGTTTACAAAGTATTGCTACTGAGGATCCGAGTTTGGTCCCAACAGCTCGAAATCATTTTTTAACTCCCTTCCCATGGGTTCTTGTGCTCTCTCCTGGCCTCCGTGGCACCTGCACCTGTGTGGTGCACATACAGACAAGCAGCCATACACACATGAACAAAAGTCAGACAACACAGGAACAAAGGATGATGATGGATGAGCCAAATATGCTTGCTGGGGTGGCTAATCTCGGTTGTCAACTTGTCCGGATCTGGGATCCCCTAAAAAGGAAGTTGCTGTGAATACCCACAAAGATATTTCTCCATTGGATTATTTGAAGTGGAAAGGCCCACTTTGACCATGGGTGGCATCTTCTGGAGGCAGCCCAGAATAAAGGATAGGGAAGAAGGAAACCTTGCTTTTTGGCCTGCTTGCCTTCACTCTTGCTGGCAGCTTCATCCGTCCTATTGCTGCTGCATTACTTTGCTGATAATTAGAATCAACTTCTTGCAGACCTAAAGAGCAACAGCTTTCCAAGAATCCTCCAGGCCTCCAGAGCTAGATGGAGACTGCTGAGATACCAGCTTCATGGACTAAATAATTGTTGGGTTCTCAGACTCTCTAGTGTGAGATAGTCATTATTGGAGTGCCCAGAATGTATCCTGTAAGCCAATTTAATAATATATAATACCTATTCTATTTCCCTAGAGAACCCTAATACACTTGGGGTCCATCCTACACTATCCAGGCTGTGAACTCAGGCCCTCTCTTTCAGCCCCACCTGCTGTCCTTTGGTGGGAAACGCAGTCACTTTTGGTTCATTTGCCACACGCTGCCCATCTGGGCTCTAAACAGACCACCTACCTCAGCATGGCCGTCTTTTTGTTTGAATTCTCCGGTTTCCTCTCAGTCATCGGTTTGGCAACTCTGCTGTGAGTTGAGATCACCTGGGAGTCTAACGAGTCCCCACCACAGGCCAATTAACTGAGAATTTCTGGCAGAGGGAAGCAGACATCCATTCCAGGTCCCTGGGAGGTTCTGGTGTGCAGCAGGTTGTGAGAGCCAAATGCTCGCAGCAGCATGCCTTGGGCGTAATGAGCCCAGCTTCTGGGGGGCTTGTTAAGATGCAGGCTCTGTGATCTGGGAGGCAGGTGACAAGGATGCTCGAGTCTTCAATGTCGGAGATGAGACGCTGAGGCCTGAGGAGGAGGGGATGCAACGTTTATTTGGGGATGGTTTTAAGGGTCATGGAGGCTGGGGATTAATATGTAAGAACTTCACAGTAGAGCATTTGCCTAGCATGCTCAAGGGCCCACGTTCAACCCCAGGATCATAACAATGTAAAGAAAGAAAGGAAGGAAGGAAGGAAGGAAGGAAGGAAGGAAGGAAG
>JADRCD010218718.1:0-13349 GCA_019843815.1 Montemys delectorum
ATAAATTTTAAGTTTCTAATAGAGGAGACCTGAGACAAACTTCATGTTCTATTGTGTTTTTCTGACATTACATGTCAAATGTTCCTTTCTCCCAAGCCATTAAAATACTCAGGGTGGTTCATTCCCTCCCAGGGAAGCATCTACTATGCCATCAGCCAGAAATCCCCAGACCCTCAAGAGGTTAGACTATGAATTAATTGCAGAAGGACAAGTTAATTAACCCCAGCTGAGAAACACAGGGTGCTTTGAACAGCAGGTGACCATACTACATAGTGTGTTTGGTATACAAATGAGCCAGATGTGCCCCCTCAATTCACCATCTCTTCACTGCAGGCTGAGACCCTTTAGCTCAAAAACCTGCTAGTGTCAGACATAAATTTTTGTAAACCCAGTTATTTTCAAAACAACCCAAACAGTAGGCAAGTGTTCAGCCATTTAGAGCCTGATGCTTTGTATTGCCCTTGAAACTTCATCCAACGGCTGTTGCCCATTGCTAAGGGAGGGCCTTGTAGTCATAAGGCCCCAAGCAATGGCAGACTCTATAGGCTCAGTCACAGAGAGGCACCCAGAAATTCCTCTCACTCTTGTTTTTAGTTGTTTACTGTTAATTTTTTGCTAGGGTATATAATAGTTATTATTTCTTCAGACCTATAGAAATGTCATTTCAACAATGCATGATCAATCCCCTTTAGAAAATTATTGTTCATTTAATCATATACAATTTGTTAATAGTTGAGTAATTTGAGTAACAAAACTATAACATATTGAATGAATGGGGCATAAATTATTATTAAAAATATAAGCATCATTAAATATATAACTAAGCTACAATGAGCTCCAGTATTTCCAGAAAATAACCTGAGAACTGCTTAAATGTCAGGACTTTGTCAACATTAACTAAGTCCAGAAAATATTTAATGTGACATTCTAAACTTTTTGAATTATTAAAAAAGAGACTTAACTGTCAAAACTTGTTTTGGACATCATCATTTCTAATGCATTACTAGTATTGCTGATATCATCTCCTACTGTCATCTACCACCCAAAACAGATGAAAACTGATCTCACTACTTTAAATAGCAGGAAAGGTGGGCTTTAGTCTAGACATTCATGAGAATTTTTCTGATTCAACTAAACCATTTGCCTATATCCCCTCATATGGCTTACACTACTGTGCAGGGTCTTGCTCCTACACTGCTGATAAGTCACTAGATTCATGGCTCTCTTTCCTCCAGAAAGTCTCTCACCTTCCATTACCCTCCAAAAAGATGGTGGTCTTCACATTATCACTCTGTCTGAATGGTGCTATGTACTATGAAGAGCTGCCCATCTCCTCTAACCCCATTTAATCCCCACCCACCAAAGCTTGTGTCTCAGCTTCTAACCCTTCATGCCCACCAAAGCTTGTGTCTCAGCCTCTAACCCTTCATGCCCAGCAAAGCTTGTGTATGTCTCAGCTTCTAACCCTCATGCCCACCAAAGCTTGTGTGTGTCTCAGCCTCTAACCCTCATGCCCAGCAAAGCTTGTGTGTGTGTCTCAGCTTCTAACCCTCATGCCCAGCAAAGCTTGTGTATGTGTCTCAGTTTCTAACCCTCATGCCCAGCAAAGCTTGTGTGTGTCTCAGCTTCTAACCCTCATGCCCAGCAAAGCTTGTGTGTGTCTCAGCCTTCATGCCCTCTATAGGTTTCTGTAAATTAACAGCATCACCCAGAACTTGGCATGTGGGGCCTCACCTCAGGGCTACAGAATCAGATTCCATATATTAATATCACAACTGTGTTCACCACCATTTAAAATTCCTCTGAACACTGAAATTAAGATCAGTTCTCTAGCTAAATCCAATGCATTTAAAGGAACATGTGTAATAAAGATGTCAACTCTCACCTGACTGCCCTCAGCCCCTTAGTGGGACTGTCCACTTTTCTATTTTACTAATCCTTCTTTGCTTACCTCAAACAGCAGGCTAAATAGGCAGCTGTGAAGAATGTCAGGTAAAACCTCCTGACACAAGCAATGGACTTTTCACCACAAGCCCCTGGCCATTTTCAAACACACGTACACATAAACATAAATGCACACACACACACACACACACACACACACACATCTGAAAATGCATACAACAAGCACAGTGGTTGTGTAGATATATAACCAGACATTCTCCCCTCTGGCAGGTACAGTCCACTCACACCCACATATACCTATACAACACACTGGAAGCCCCTGGAAGTCCTAGTGCTGGAATCTGAATAGGCAACCCAAAAGGAATCTTTCTAATTCCATTTAATGAAATACAACAATCTCTTCCAAGACGCTGGTGGACAGATGCTAAAAAAGCATGGACAGGAGGAGCCAGGAACAAAAGAGCACCTTGTACACAAAGGAACAAGATCTAGTGAGTGATTCTAAATGAGTCCTGCCTCCTCTCAGGAACACTAAAGCCTGAGCCTAGGGCACCACATAGGCAAGAACACCACAATTACTAGCCTGACATGCCTGGTTAATATTGCAATTTACCTGGTCCTATTCTGTCTGTGTTTAAGAAATTATGTATGCTTACAGTCTCCATGTGTGAGAGTAATCTTCCCCATCTACAACCATGAAATGGATACAAATTGTTTTTTAAAGAAAATATGTAACTAACTCTATGTGATGAAATTCACTTATTCTAAATGAAGTAATTCTATTCTTTATTGTAGTTATATATGTATTTAGCATACCATGTATGCATATAAGTACAAAATAATACTATGTAAAATAGTATTTATTTTTGTATAATAATATTCTGTATACTATTTTGCATAGTATTATTATATAGTGATTAAATAAATATATAGTATTATTATATAGTGAATATTTAAATAAATAACTGAATATTTAAAACTTTGGGATTCTGTCCCTTAGAGCTTAATTTCCACTTCTAAAATATACATGTATGTAAGTCTCTGTCAACTGAGTATCAGCACATCTATTTAGTCAGTTACCTGCGCATCTGTCTTGATCTAGTACTGTGTTAGATGTTAATAAAGCCGAAAGGAAAATAACTAATGCCAACCCACAATGGACAAGCATTAAGATGGTAGACTGAAAATTCCATTCAAGGGTACCACAGAAAGATAAAAGGAAAGAGAAAGGCAGAGAGCAGGTGGGAGTGAAAGGGGGAGAGAGAAGAAAGAGAGAAGGAGGTGGAGGAAGATGAGAAAGAGGAGCTGCACAAAAGAATCTGACCTCTCCCCCATCCCCCAAGGAAAATTTACCATCTGAATTCTAAAATGCTTTGGGAGTAATTACTCATGGGTGGTGGACACACACTCTCGGTTATAGGTTGAGAGCAAGCTTCGTTGAGGTAAAGGAGGAATAGCTTGGGAAGTGGTAGGTGAGTCAGATGACAATCCTCTGATATTATGAACATTTAAATAATTCATTGCATTCACTTGGTAATCCCTAACCCTCATGGAAAGTACAAATAAAGCAATTAGAATCTGCCTATGGGAAATAAACAGAATATCAACTTGCCTTTAACTAATTTCTCCCATAGGAGTGAGTGAGAGAATAAAGAAGCAAAGGGTTGGGGTAGGGATGGGTATTTCAAAAACCTTATAACCTCTACATCTTGTGAAAATTGCCACTGCAGCCTAGAAGAAACACAGATAACGCCATCCCAGGAGTCCAGTAAGCCCCTCTTCCCAGCCCTCTTTACCTACCCTAGCATCTACCTTCCCAGCCTAACCTACCTTCACTGAAGACAAAGTCAGAGATGATGTCAAAGGGCTGGATGTGCACTGCAGATAGGATCATGGTGACAGTCTTCTGAGGATCACTGGAGACCAGAGAAATGGTCTGCTGAGCCTGACACTCATAGGACATCCCAGCTGGGGTGACCAAGGCAGAGAGGTGATGAGAGTTGACTGTGTGCTTCCCAGCTGCAGGAGAAGCAAGGCGGCAGTTAGGTCAGATGCACACTCACTGCTTCTAGCTTAGGGAGAGCTCTCTGCTCAGCTCAGAACCTATGCCTCCTACTGGCACTGCAGTCCTGGGGCTGGAGTTCCAAGAAAAATAGGACTAAGTCCCCCATTGTCCTTGAGCCTGTCTCATTCATTAGGTATTAGTTTGGAATTCCATTTTGGAAGCAGTGTGCTCCCTGAAAACAGGACCGTTTGACTAAGGCCTCCATCAGTGGTTCCGAAGACACACCAGTGACACAGGTCTCCATGGTTCCCAACCCATTTTTTTTCTCCTTTTCTGACTCAAGTTTGATGTTCTTTTAGAATCAATAGCAGAACCTAAACATTGGAAGGTCTTGCTGTAAGTGACACAGTGAATTTTGCTTTTGTTTAAAAGAAATACATTTAAATGTATCTCTGGTCTTTGATAGTACTCACAGATAGGAACATTGTTGTTTCAATTGTTGGTGTTTTGGGTGTTCTCTCTGGGATGTTTTTAGAAGTCCTGAGTGAGACTAGGTAGGGAAAGCTAATGAATTAAGATACAAAACCTGCCCTGAGGTGGTTGTAATTAAAAGCCCAGAGCTACACCCCTGTGCACAGAGCAATTTTGCAAAGCACCAAACCCTATCAGAGTCCTCTTGCATTTTTGAGTATTTGCTTGTTTTGTTTAATACCGAAAGCAGATCAATCTGTGAGTCACATTTCATCTTGATTCTGAAGGATCTTTGACCCAGAATTTTCCTGAGGACACACAGAGGTTCTCCTGCCTCTTTGACCCTGGAGAGCTAAAAAAAAAAAAAAAAAAAAAAAATCCCAGGCTTGCCTAACCTCAGAGTAAAAATCCCAGAGTTGCTTCCAAGACCCAGAGACAGGATGTGTGTTTCTGGTTTGCTCTTGCTCCTGTGACCCCTTGGACTACTCACCACTCACGGCGTCTTTAAAGTGGGTCTTCTCGGAGGAATCATAGACAAACTGCACCTTGCTCAGCTTCCAAGTCCCCTCTGGTCCTTTGGAAGTGTTGTGACTTTCCTGACAAGATGGAGAGGCTCCTGTGAACCCCTCTAATTACTTTAACATGGGTAACCCCAGAGCCCACTACCGCGCACGGCCACGCGCGGGACTTCACCATCCTCTACAATCCCCGCATCGAATTTACCTTTACAAAGAGCAATTTGAGTGTGTAGGCGCGATCTACCCAGAACACCTGCAGCTCCGACTCGTTGTGACCACAGCGGCCCTTCACCTCAGCTCCCCGGGTCAAGGAGATCTCAGCCTGCTCTGTGATCAGCTGGGAACACACACGCCCCGCGCCCCCTCAGCGCGCCTGGCCCTGGCGCGGACCCGGAAGGGATGCGCGTCCAAACTCTAGCTTGCAGGTTTGGGCGCTCCTGTGCCCGCGCGCTCCGGGGTCCAGGAACATGCGGGTAGACTCTTACGTGCACACCCCTCCGGGAGGGGAGCAGAGAGGGGGTTTACTTTTAAAGCAGGCAGGGCGAGCAGAAGGCGTTGCAAGCCGGAACCCCCATGCAGCATTCGGGAACAGCCTGCAAGGGTTTTGGGGGGAAGAGGCGGGCGACTGAGGTCTTGGCAGGGCCTGGAGGGAGGGTGCCCTTCGGCCCTGCCGCCCTAGGAGCAAGCTGGGGAGGAAAAAGATTCCTTACATCCACATAATTGCTGGCCCACACATCATAAGGTACAATAAATTTGGCTGCAAACTCTGCCATGAGACACGTCGTCCCATTTTCCCGCACCACAAATATGTCTTTCTCGGGGTTCGTGGAAAGGCCCGAAAGATTTTCCACTTCTTGTTCTGCCACGGTTTGGGCCATTGCATCTGCGGAACAAGCAAAGCAATCTCATCGCTCTCGGGCTCAGCTAGCCCTCTGCTTTGGGACACCGGAGCCGGTTCTCTGCAGGCTTTGGAGCGGCAAAGTTCCGGGCTCGAAGCAGTGTGCTCCGCAAGCCAGTTCTCTAGTCCAGCGCTACCAAACTCATATTTCCTGCCGATGATTTATGATGAAAAGAGAATCTAAAATAAAATTAAATCATTTCTTGCAATACGACTGAGTTATAACACACACACACACACACACACACACACACACACACACACGCCCTGGGGGTTGAGGGAGTGCTATGAAAGCTAAATCTTTCTTGGCAGTGCTATGCCCCACCACCACAGCCATGAGTTCGGCGTGTCTAGCGCTCTGTCTGGGAGATGCCATACAGGTGTGTGGCTCTCTGGGAGTTCTCTGACACGGATGGGTCACAACATCCACCAGCCCCAAATAATCGCAAGCATAAAAACCAGTTCTGAGCCTAGAGAACCAGAGTAAAATCAACTGGCTTTATTCTGGGTATTAGATTCTCTGCTGCAGAGTACATTGCGTACCCCTGGTCCCCAGACACTACTCACGGAAGAACATTAGGAGAATCCGAAGTCTGTCTCCACCGAGAAGGGCTCTTCCTCGTAGATCCATGCTGTCGCCGCGAACCAGGCAGATGTGTTTCTGCTGCAAAGGCCGCCCCGGGAGGAAATTCCTCAAAGTGGCCGGTAGAGTGAGCTAAGGGAGGGGGCGGACAGGGAGGAGCGAGTGCGCGGGATAGTCGCGTGCTGCACTGGGCGCTGTGGCTCTCCTACCGCACACTGCAGAGGGAGCACCCAGGATGCAGGAGCTGTCCACGCTGAGAGTTCTGGAAATAACGAGGTTATGTTGCAGGACTTGTAATTTGGCTTGTCTAGAAGGCCAATGGGATTGGGGTGGTGTGGGGGAGGAAATTTCTCCCTGGATCTGTATTCTGTTCTGCAATGTTATCTGCAAAGATGACTCTGTCCTAGGAAACTTAATGCCACCCTCGGACTAACTAAACCCTCCCACCGGGTACAGTCAGTATGTAGTGTAGATATAACACCACCAGAGCCCTGAATCCTGCTCTTGAAACAAACCAATAGATTTGTTTCAGATTGTTCGTGCTTTGGAGAAGGAAGGTAGGCAGGAACAGAGAAGGAAAATGCTATGGCAACAGTTTCCGGCTTTCAGAGACATCTTCTTGTACCCGCTCAAGAGCTGCTGAGGATAAGGTTAAAATGATACCTCCTCAAAGGGGGATCCAGACAGCGGAGCATATCCTTTTGGACCCAGTGGCCAGTGAGATCTAGCTCTGAGTGCATGTGGCCTGAGCTAGCCTCATGCAGTAAGTTGTGATCACTCTGTTAAGAGGGTTGCAAGGAAACCTGAAGCTTGTGAGCATACGGGGTTATCTGGGGTCTCATAGGACAGAAATTTTAGAACTGTGGTGTAAGTGAAGACCTGTAGTTATGTAATGAAAACACGCTGTTATTACTCTAAAGCTTAACGTGGAGCAGAAAGGCAAACATCCCTAGATAATTCCTGTATTTGCATTTTGGTAGTTCGCTGATTTTTATTTTTTTAATTCTTGCTCTAATAAATCAGAATGAACCTTTTTTGGGAGAATAAACATGGTGCTCTCATCAATCGTAATGATGTCCAAATATTTCTTTTATTGGAGAATATTGTGTTAGTTCAATAAATAATAATCGCTTTAAACATAATGTCATAGCCAATGTCATGTTAAAGGGCAAAGTACAAAGCATTTTGCTTATGTTGTCAGTTTGAATCTCTCCTTGACTTTAGAAGCCGAGCAAAGGAAAATAGACGTTGTTGTTATACCTACCCCAAAGTGAGGCACTGAGAAATTCAATGACCTTCTCAAAGTCATATGGCCAGTTAGAATTAAAATAGAAAAAAATCACGTGTTTAAAATTTACAGGATCATAATCATCTCTCTTTACATAATACTTTGACTCTACAACTTAGCATATTGTGGCTGCTATTACAATTGCAAGTCTTTATTTAATGATAAACAAGCTGAAACGTAAAAATAGCAATAATTCACATTTTTAACATGTATAAAGTGTCAATTTAAGAGTATACTCTGACATAGTATTTGCTTCAAACTGCCAGTATCATTCTTTGCATTTAATTTTTCAAAAAATTCATCATATCAAAAATTAGATAGTAGTAGCTCAAATTGTAAAGTACTGCTTGAATTAATACTGCAGCACTATATATTTTGGTGCATTTCTGCATTTTGGAATTTCATCAAAAACTGCAACAATCTGGTATAAATGATTATATACACAAAATTGAGGCAAATTGTGATTGATATAATTTCAATTCTTATCACATATATAAAACATATCTTCTGTTAACAATGACTATGTAACACTTAGTTTTCCTGAGATACTGTAAAACTTATAAAGCAAGAACACATTTATCCTGTGTTTGTCTGTCTCTCTGTCTCTCTCTTTTCATGTCTCTCTATGTCTTTGTCACTGTATCTCTTTCTGTGTCTCTCCTCCTCTCTGTGTGCCTCTGCATCTCTTGTTTCTGTCTCTCTGTCTCTGTCTCTATTTCAATCTCTCCTTTTTTCTCTTTCTCTCTTTCTCTAGCATTCTCCCCTTCCTATTTAATAAAAGGTAGATTTCCAATTAGGACATATTATTTACATTTGTAACCTTCTGTAGGATGTAATTTTTCATGTTTAAAAAATTGCTGTAATATTTAAGACAGTGTTTCTCACCTTCTTAATGCTGGGACCCTTTATTACAGTTGGTGATGTTGTGGTAACCCCTAACTATAAAATTATTTTTGTTGTTTCTTCATAGCTATAATTTTGCTACTTTTATGAATCATAATATAAATGTCTAGGTTTTCTGTTTGTGTCAGGTGACCCCTGTGAAAAGACTATTTGACCCTAAAAGGGGTCCTGACCCACAGATTGAGAACCACTGATTTATAGGCTGTTTGGTTAGGTCAATTAAGTCACTGAATTGAAAAATATTCAAAATCAAATACAAATGAAGCCATTTATAAACTTTAGCTGAGTACCAACCACTTGCATTGAATATAGTGAGATGAACAAATAGCATTGTAAAAGCAGAAGAATTGTCTGTAAAGGATTATAGTGGTTTCTTTCATGGTGCATTATTGCAGATATCATAGCCTTATGAGTTGATGAAAGATGAACTAAACTCATTCATGGTGGTCTATTTTCATAAGAACAGTAGATGGGAAATAGTCTTGACCAACGATTTTAACTGTTCACCATGATTTGTACAATGGTGGTTCTTTGACAATTATTTCTTTCCAAGCCTTTTCATTCCTCATAGAAACAATTCTTTGTTGACACCAAAGAGTATTTGAGCAAGTTGAAAAACTCAAGAAGAAGGAAGACCAAAGTGTGGATACTTCATTCCTTCTTAAAAGGGGGAATAAAATATCCATGGAAGGACTTCCAGAGACAAACTATGGAGCAGAGACTGAAGGAAGGACAATTCAGAGACTGCTCTACCTGGGAATCCTTCCCAAATTCAATCATCAAATCCAGACACTATTGTGGATGCCAGAAAATGCTCATTGACAGGAGCCTGATATAGCTGTCTCCTGAGAGACTCTGACAGTACCCCACTAATACAGAAGTAGAGGCTCACAGCCATCCATTGGACTGAGCACAGGGTCCCCAGTAAGGGAGCTAGAGAAAGGACCCAAGGAGCTGAAAAGGGTTTGCAGCTTCTAAGGATGAACAACAATATTAACTAACTAGTATTCTCAGAGCTCCCAGGGACTAAACCACCAACCAAAGAGTTACACATGGTGGGACTAATGGCTCCCGCAGCATATATACAGCAGAGGATGGGCCTAATTAGTCATCAATGGGAGGAGATGCCCTTGGTCCTGTAAAGGTTCTATGTCCCAGTGTAGGGGAAACACCAGGGCCAGGAAGAGGGAGAGGGTGGGTTGTTGAGCAGGGAGAAGGGGGAGGGAACAGGGTTTTTTTTTCTTTTCTTTTTTTTTTCTTTTTTTCAAAGAGGAAACTGGGAAAGGAGGTATCATATGACATGTAAATAAAGAAAATATCTAATAAAAAAAGAATAAAAAGAAAAGTAAAAATGAGAGAAGCAGTTTAATTTTTTTCTTCTTGGGAGTATCATCTTTATAGAAAAAGCAATGCTGTGTGTGTGTGTGTGTGTGTGTGTGTGTGTGTGTGTGTGTATACACGTGCCCACATGCATGCTTATTCTTAAACAGAATTTACGTGTATAAATATCTATTAAGTCATTCAGCTTATCACCAATGACTCTTCTTTGGAATACTAACTGGGTTATTAAATCTGCAACTTGCTTCTATATTTAATTTAACAACTGTCTAATCATCTTGAAGAAGATATATTTAGGTCTTTATAGTAAACAGAAATGTGATGAAAGAAAATTTAGCAATAAATTATACTTTGAGATATTGACAAATGGGGCTAGAAAGACTGTTCAGTGGTTAAGAGTGTTGGCTGCTATTCTAAAGGAGCCAGTTCAATTCCCAGCACAAACATCTGTGACTCCAGTGTTAAGGAACAGGATGTCATTTTCTGGCCTCCATGGTGTATACATGGTGAGCAGGAATCCATGCAGACAAAACATTTATACACATAAAAAAAGATAATAACCAAGATTTCCAGAATAAATGTAATCCATTGCTCCTACCTGGAGTGTGAAAAAGGTAGGAAAAATGGTGTAAATGTGTACCCTTGTGTAGATGCTGATAGTTTGATAATAGCACTACTGGTCAACACAGAATGCCAGGTATGACTTACACAGTAGGGTTATGATCTCCAGAAGATCCTAAGGGTCCTTTATGGTCTCACTCCATTTACATACTTGCCAGTTGCATTCATTTTTTATAATATTATTTGATGATGGAATTATCATACAAGTAGTTATAAATTATAAATTATATTCATATAAATGTATGAAGTGTCTTATTTAGAACTTCCAGCTTGGGTGGGAGAAAGTAGGATTACATGTGAAAATATGGTGTTTTGTGTACTGTATGCCTTCTGTACTGTTTCTCTGACAAATTATGCCCACTTATATGCAAAACAATAGTATCTAAAAAACTTGTTCCAAATAAAATTAAACTTTTCACTTTGATGCCTCTCTATAACCGACTTTTGTAGAACCAAGTCAAAATTATGAAAATCAGGAAACATTGCTTATTAGTAAATCATGCCCATGTGCTTCACAAAGAAAAGGCTGGGCATTGTTCCAGTTGAAATTTGGATACTGAGGTTTCTATCCACCTTACAGTGAAGTATAAAAATGATACTGATGTACAACATGAATCCTAGGCCAGCCACGTGCACAGAGAGACACATCATGAATCACAGAAGCAAAATAATCCAACTACGCTAAACTAGACTCACACGTTCACTCAGCCAGAAACATTGTCATCCAAGCCTTCCTTTTCTTTAGCTCATTACAGAGCAAACATCTCATTATATCAATCATTATAGACTTCAAATCCTTTCTAGAATAGAAAACAACTGGAGATAAGGACTGAAGTACAAGTTTTCATCATCATGCCAAAGGCCATGGCGTTTAGAAAGGGTCTGGAAATTGAGATTGGTTTTCCGATGCACTCAGCCTGCCTGGGCTTGCTGTGATTGCCTTTATCCTGTGATTTCTTCCGTTCCTCCTACATATATTTCTACAAGAGCTGTTTCTACAGTGAGAGTAATCAGTGAAAGGAATAACCAGAATAATGGCTCTTTCATTGGCCATGTTCATAGCGAGCCCCAAAGAAATGCCATGTATGAATTTATTTCAAACAAATGGCTTCACCATGGAGGACTGAAGAGACAAGAGCAGGCAAACCCTAGTAGTGAACTAGAGCAGAGAAATAATTTCTTTCATCTTTGTAAGTAACAGTCATTGGATAAGTGTTCTGGCTAGGTTTTAGTTAATTAGGTGGGGCTTCGTGTACCACCATCTCCAGTGTGTAAGGTCTTAGAACATAGAGCACAGCTAACTTTTTCTTAGGAACAAGGGAAACTTTAATAAGTTGGGCAAATTTAAGACAAGAGTTTCAGGAGTTAGGTGTTTTTATCCTTTAAGATGTCTCTCCAAGAAATAACTACACTATGGAAAAGTAAGATTAGACAATCTGAGATTCATTTAAATTAATTTGTTACCTGACTTGTGAGATAATTTAAGTGCTTAAAACCTCTTTTAGGAGGTGCCAGTCTCTAGGGAATCTGGTCATTTTAGTTACTGTTTTAATTGTCTACCTGAAATTATTTTCATATTACCTTAAAGCTAGGCTAGGGTCAATAGTGGCATTTAGGAAAAAGAGTGAAAACAGAGATGAGAGCCTTTTGTGCCTTGGTAGAAACCATTTAAACCCAGCATCCGGGGTGTCCTGAGTAGCCAACTCCCCTTGCCAGGTACACTGTGTCTGGGACCTTTACTATGACTACATTTGTGAAACTATGGCAAGCTGTTCTAGTAACAACAATAACAAAGCTAAAAGGACTAGGACTACACCTTTTAGGAAGGTGACGGGAGTGAGAGCCTCAGAAAACAGGTTGGTCATGATTATTTCTGCTAGTAAAGACATTTGGGAAAAATGGCTTTACCTCTCTGGCTGTCAGCAAACCTTTCCAAAGAAATGATGCTAGTACACACTGCCCCATATCTATGACTTAAAGTAGGGACATAATCTGGGTAATTTCTGTAAAAATACTGAGAAATATAAAGAAATATGCTAGGTGTACACACTAAATATGAATTGCTCAGGACCTGTAGACTATTGTCTGGAATTACCTAGGAACCTCATAAAGGTAAGAGAATCTGGATCGGAGTACAGAATCCTTCAGTTACAAGCTGCTCCTTATTATGAGCAGGTCCCTGTGATATTTAGGCCTAACAGCTTTTGCCCATATAAAAGGATACAAGTACTCTATCATATGTGTGTGTATGTGTACAGTAATATATTACTCTCTATATAATAGATATTACTATATGTATATAGGTACTATACCATATATACTTTAAGATACACACACACACACACACACACACACACACACACACCTGCCTGTGGTCTTGATGCCTTTACACTAAACTGATGAAGTACTGAGCCTAGAAAAGGCATTGGTTCCTAGCCCTGTGCTGTTAGCTTCTCTTCAATCCTTTGTGTCCCAGGAAGAGTTGCCAAACTAATAGAGCTAGGAGAATAGAAGGACTGGAGCCAGAGGAAACCTTAAAGTATTGAAGAGAGAGACAGAGAGAGAGAGAGAGAGAGAGAGAGAGAGAGAGAGAGAGAGAGAGAGAGAGAGATCAAGTTGCAAGTTGCAAAGAATTCACTTCTCCTTTCCTCCCCCACCCCAAACCCAAACCACCAGCTCAGTGTCCTCACCTCAAGGAAACTGTCCCAAGTGCCATTCAGCTCCAGGTAAGAACTCCAATGCCAGAGGCGCATGAGATGCTGGTGGTGCTTGGATGATGATGATGATGATGATGATGATGATGATGATGATGATGATGA
>JADRCD010218718.1:13359-40055 GCA_019843815.1 Montemys delectorum
GATGATGATGATGATGATGATGATGATGATGATGATGATGATGATGATGATGACGACTATTATTACATTATTTTTACACTCTAGGCTCCAAATAAGGTTTTCAAACCAGACAGTGGCTTCTGCTCTCTCTAGAAAGTAGAGAGAGCCAGTGAGCTCGCTGGTAGGCAGGGTGGGGGTCGGGGCTCAGAGTTAGCTGGCCCGGGAGGTCAGGTTTTGTTCTGCTTTACCTCTTCTTTTCTCAAAATCTAGGGGAAGGAGGTGGAGTGGAAGACATTCCAAGTAGAAGAAAAAGAATCCAGCCTTTCACTTTAAGAAGCCCATCTAGGAACAAAAAGCTGCCTTTGATCAAAGTCTCCAGCTCAGAGGCAGTTCCGGGAGCTCAGAGGCTGCAGTGCCCAGAGGGCTCCAAGAGGCGGGTCTCAACACAGTCCCCCCCCCCCCCCCACCTCATGATCCTCCCTGGCTACTGCAGGACAGCAGCTGCTGACCTGTCCAGCTGGACTCACCCTCTCTCCACTGGATGGAACAGATAAGAGCTCCGGCCTCTCAAACTTCATGTATATCATATATCCTTGAAATTTTATATATAAATTTATATACATGGCTATGAAAACATCGCGTTTGAATTTGGTTTTTCCCTGTACGTTTACTGCTTGTTCGATTTTTTTTTCCTTAATGTAAAAAGCAAAGTTAATAACTTCTCAGGCCTTTCCCCCCAGAGACTTCCGAGGCCTCTGCCAGGAGAACTGAGTCTGTCAGAGGTTTTCTTCAGACCTCCAGTCCAGGATGAGCACCTTCTGGTGCACTCTCCAGGCCCAAATCTATTTTCTCCCTCAAGGATTTTCCCTGCAGACCATCTTTCTGGTGAAAAACCTCTTCTGTGGGTGTTTGGTAGTTAGCTGTCCACAGCCCGCCTGTCCCAACCAAAGCCAAACCGCTTTTAGATCCTAGATCAAGGAAACCGCAGCAATCTAAGTGCACCAACGCAGGTCACTTGGAGGTCCTGAGCCCCGCAGCTATCTCCCTGCTATTCCCAGGTGACTTTGCCAAAGCGCACAGATGGGGCACGCCTCCTGCCTGGCGTTCCTAGCCAGCAACACTCCTGGGAGATGCAGCTGATGGATCACCTCATTTCCCAATTTGATGGGCCGGAACCTGGCTGGGGAGGTTGGGTCTGCGAGCTGGAGGCAGTCGTAAGAGGGCTCAGTTTCTCTGGGAGAACAGATACGTATCTAAAGATAAATCTCAGAATCCATAAAAACGAGGCTTCAGTTTCTGTTTTCTCCGTACTGTAAGGCGCCACTGTGTCTGTTAGTAAGGAAGCAGAGTGTGGGAAAGTAGGCACCTGGCTTCTGCATAAGCATCCGCTGGTCCCTTCCTGCTGGAGGCTGTTTGGATGCTGGGAAAGAGGATCAAGGGGAGTGAAATCAGCAAGATCAAAGTAGAACAAAGAAGATGAACTCTGAGTCCATATAGTCGGTCTACATCTAGCAGAGGATGGGAACTTGATTCATCCCAGACCTAGTCAAGACAGGACAAGGACTAAGTGTTGCCGCCATGAACATGCCAATTTAAAGGAAGATAGCCTCCGTAAGGATGGGTACATGAAAGGCTAGAATCCCTATCCAGCTCTCCTGCAAGATCAAGAAAGCTGCACCTAGGTGACAGGGCAAGGCTTTTTATACAGCAACGGGGGGAGGCAGGGTGGGGGGGACACAGCTCAGACAGGAACTGGAAAGAGTAACTCCTACGACCTCCATCTCCAAGACTAAGCTTAAGGGAGAGGAAAGCAGCTCGAGGCTGAAGGAGAGTCAAAGCCTTAGGGATTTCTGTTTCTGGACTCTGACTGTGGATTTAGCTTGTGCCAGTTGTCTTTCAGCTTTGGAAACTCTTCCTCCAGGTCTCTGGAGCTTCCAGTTCCTACAAGGACTTTATCTTCAAACTAACGCATTTGTTCTAAAATGGAGCTTGAAGGATGTCAAGGGCATTAAGCCTGGGTGTTCCAGGATTCCCTAATCCAGGTGGACACACTGCAGAAATAAAGTAGCACAGCCAGGTTCAGGGTATCTAGGTGAAACACTGCTCAAAGTCTGCTTCTCAGACTGATGACATCACCTTTTGTGGGAGACTGCAAAAGAGCAGGTCCAGCCAGAAGGATTGCTTTGGAATCTGCCTTTCAAAGTGATACCCAGGGAGCTCCTGAATCTTGAGGTGGAAGAAGCCCTGGCTCCATCCACTAAGCCTGAGTTTAGCTGTTGCCAGCTTGTCCACATGTTTCCCAGGTTTGTCTTCATCTGTCAAGTGGGAGTTGTTTTGAAAGTCCTGGGAGCTTCTATGTAAACCAAGATAATGTGTAGAATTAATGAAATTGAAATCTATAGCTGGTGATACTCAGGCAGGAGCATACCAGTTGGTTTTTATGGAAGCCAGGGATTGCTAGTATGTAAATTGCTAGTAGCAGGCAGTTGTCAGCTGAGATACTAGAGAGACTTGATACAAGACAATGTATACAATGTTTAAAGCTACTGCCCTTGACATTTGACTCATTTTTTATTACAGCAGCATGACTCAGTGGAACTAGCTAGTAAACCTTGCTGGGCTTCAGTTTCTTGTAAAATGGTGTCAATATAGTGTCTACCACAAGGACTATTGTGAGAATACACAATCAACCTCAATAAATGTTAGTTTATAAAGCTACATTTCACAGCAGGGGGTGGTGTATTATATGGTTGAACACAATCCAGAGGCAGACATCAGGTGCCATCGGCCAGTCTTGGCTTAGACTAGCATTCTGTGATTACCACTCCCTGAATCTGTTTGTCTCCTTCCTTAGTATCTTTCTGACAAGTTGCGCTATTTCTGATTATCATGGAGTCATTAACCTTAACAGAAAGGACATTCCTTAAAGGAGGAATGTAAAGTATGTACATTATTATAGAAACAAACTTCATGCCCCCAGCAGCCATCAACACTCATGGAGGCCCTATTCCAGGGGTAGGAACCATGTCATTCTGTCCCCACCAACACCATGGCAACCAGGTGTCCTCCTCTATCACTCTAGGTCAGTGGTCAACCTTCCTAAAGCTGTGACCCTTTAATACAGTTCTTCATGTTGTGGTGACTCCGAACCATAAAATTATGTTATTTATTACTTCATAACTATAATTTTGCTACTGTCACAAATTGTAACGTAAATATCTGTGCTTTCTGACGGTCTTAGGTGACCCCAGTAAAAGGATAGTTCATCCTCAAAGGGATTGGAATCCACAGGTTAAGAACCACTGCTCTAGGCTTTATTTATTTAAGTCAAGGTTTCTCGATGAACCTGAAGCTCATGTTTTTTAGCCAAGCTTGCTGTCCTCCAACCACAGCACTCCTCTTGTCTTTGTCCCCTTGCCAAGTCCTGGAGTTCCGTGTGTGGAGGAAACCATGTCTGACTTACTATGCATGCTGGGATCCAAGCTGAGGCCCTCCTGGCTTCTGAGCAGGCACTCTTAACCACAGAGCCATTTCTCCAGACCCTCTGCCATGATTTTGATATGCTCTGTTTCCACTCAAACTTATGTTGAGGCTTGCTCCCCACTGAAATGGTTCTGAGAGGTGATGGAAACCTAAGAGGAATTTCATAGCATGAGATACTCATGCCCATGAAGGTATTACTGCATTTTCCATAAGGGAATTAAAAATCTTCTCACTGTCCCCATGCATTGACTATGTGCACTATTTCCCATTGGTCCACTTCCTCTTCCTGTTTTCCCACTAGGAGCCGAACTGCCATGTGCCTCTACAGAGGCTGAACACTATGTTTTTGGACCCTCATAACTGTGATTTATACAAACATCTATTTTTTAAATCATTCAGGTTCAGGCATTTGGATATACTAACAAAAAGGCCAAGACACCAATTTTAAACCAAAATGGTAGAGGAGCCTGACTACTTTATTGTGTTCCATCCCATATTCTCATCATTCAAAAAGCCCTCTTCCAGAGCACAGAATCTTATTTTTGCTGAAGACTGATTGCATTCCTGTCCTTCAGTTATGGAATGCTGGTGTGGAGTAAGTGTGTGAACAGTTTGAGAAGGCCCAACCTAGAAATAGGGTTTGGGTAGGACTATTGGCATATCTAACAAGTACTCAGACGTCTATGGTCAGAAGGGAGCAAAACTTGTGAAACACCAAATGAATGGGGCCAGGGTGAACCAGACTGTTTGGAAGACAAGGGAAATGACTAAATCCCTGGAGCTCATTAGCTGGCCAGCCAACTCACCCAGTGAGCTCCAGTTTCACTGAGACATGCTGTCTCACAAAATAAGATGGAGAGTAATTGAAGAGAAATCTGAGTCAGTCTCTGGATTCCATGTTCACCAACATGCACAAATGCACATATCCTCATGGACATGTACCTATACCCACATGAACAAAACTTAAAAGTAAACACTACTCAATAGCAGTACTGCCCAATACAGATGTAACACACCCTATGCATATAATTTAAAATATTCTGAACAGCATGCTTAAAATTAAAGAGAAAAGGTTAAGATTTACCTTAATAATATAAATTATTAGCTGGGCAGTGGTGGCACATGCTTTTAATCCTAGCACTTGGGAGACAGACAGGCAGATTTCTGAGTTCAAGGCTAGCCTGATCTACAGAGTGAGTTCCAGGTCAGCCAAGACTATACAGAGAAACCTTGTCTTGAAAATATATGCACAAAATATTAAAAATTAATATTTCAGCTTTTGATGAAGAAAATATGATGAGTTTTTTTGTTTGATGTCTTTAAGATCTGGTTCAGCTACATTTGAAATGGAGAAAAGCCACAAGTGTCTGATAGCTTCTGTATTAGATAGAATGGGTCTCAAAAGTGTTTTTTTAACTGGGAAGGGACATAGAATTGAGTTTCCTTGTCCACTTGGAAACTGTCTGGAAATGCATATAGGCTAGAATGTCTAAAACTTAGACTACATATAGTTTTGCAAAGATCAAGTGTCTGCATGTAATCTACAGGAGATTCTTCTCGCCATGTTGAAGACACCACTGGTTGCCTTCTGGATTTGTTCTCACCTGACAGAGATGAAGCTTTACTCTCTCTCTCTCTCTCTCTCTCTCTCTCTCTCTCTCTTTCTCTCTCTCTCTCTCTCTCTCTCTCTCTCTCTCTCTCTCTCTCTCTTGATAGCATCCTCTATATGGAACTATCCCTTTAAGACTCCGTTGAAATCCGTTGAAATACCATTGCACTGAGAGTAAGGACTTCATTTGAGTTAGAGGTGTTACGAGCATGTGGTTTTTCACATTTATGTGGGAGGCAAGAGAGATGTGAGAAGTGCAAGGACACAACAGCTAAGGTTTCATCAGTCATGTAAAATAGAGACAGGGGCCACTTGAGTTCACCGTATGATTATCAGTTGGATTCATGTTTTACGAGAAAGTTTACTTGGTAGCTTTTGGCTTTTTTCTTGCTCCAACATGGGCATCCACTACTGTTTCTTTTAAGTAACCTCTCCCTTCAGAAGAACTACTACCCTCAGCTCTCACTGCATGAAGTTATGGTGAGGTTAACCCTGCCATTGATACCTGATAGAGGGATCAACGCCTGATGTTAGGAGTGAGGATTTGATCTTTCTCTGTCTATGAGAAGGAATTTTTACTCTTGTTTGGACTTGGAAAGGACATGAGATCGAGGCTGGTAGGAGGTGATCGCTCAAACTAAGAGAGAACAAAAAAGGCAGATCGATATTGGCCATTGTGATAAATTCTTAAACTCTATTATTGCTTCGAAAATAACTATTCTAAAATACATAACTTTCATGGTAGAGCCCTGGGCTGGCTGGTGTTATTGCCAACTTGACACAAGCTACAGCCACCTGAGAGTATCGAATGAACTTCCATTGAGAAAAATGCTTCCATAAGATCCAGGGGTTAGCAAGCCTATAGAGCATTTTCTCAATTAGTGGCTGATATGGGTGGGCTTAGCCTATTCTGGCTGGTGCCACTGTAGACTTGTGGTTAGGTTTTATAAGAAAGCAGATTGAGCAAGCCATGGGGGACAAGCAATTAACCAGTACCCCTCTGTGGCCTTTTTGTCAGCTCCTGCCTCTAGGTTCCTAATCAGTTTGAATTCCTATCTTGGCTTCCCTCCGTCAACTGTGATGCAGGATAAGTCAAATAAACCCCTTCCCTCCTAGGTTGCTTTTGGTCATGGTATTTCCCACAATGTTGCAGAATCCTCCTGGAATAAACACTCTGGCACCAATGAGAGAGGAAGAGAAGAAATACCACCGGTGGACCAAAGCCAAGACGGTTCCTTAAAGCCTCACTCCAGGGTCCTTGCACTCTTTCATTTCCTACTCTAAATCCATAAGTCAGGGCAGACAAGCAAATGAGAGTTTGCAGAAGTCTTCTTGGCAGGCCGCAGGTTGTTAAGGGCAACAATCCATTATTTCAGCTCTTTTCCCCACGTCACTCTGTTCCAGGTAACAAGTCATGCTTGGCGAATAGGCGTACAAGCAGTGCTTTAAGCTAACCACTAAATAAGCCGATAAATTGATATCTAATAATTTGTCCTTTCTTTCTTATTCTACTTCAGCAGTCATTCTTTTGATCATGCTTCAACAAGAACCCTAACTAAAACATGCCTTCTTGGGGGATATTCTTTTATTTTGTTTCTTTAAAATGTCCTGTGAATCACTTACAATCTAAAGTACTTTAGACAGAAATTATATTTAAACAAATCTAGTATCTGACAACTACAAGATACATTTTATTCTTCCCACAAGAGTTCATCCTAATTGCTAAAGGAGTCTTCCAAGAGAATGAAGTTTACACTAGACCTTCACTGGAGTTTCACTGAACACAGCAGATGCTCCCTCCTTGTATGGCCAATACATTCCATCACATTTCTGTGACCACCATTGCAGTATTATGTGGTGGTTATTTTTCTAGTTGCCTTGAAAGTTAAGAAATCCTTGAGATTAAGGATTGTATTTAGTCCATCTGTAGCCCTAATAGCTATAAAAAGATCTAGAATACAGCAACTGAGTTTGTAAAAATGGTAAAATGTTTTAACTTAGACTTCTCTACTATATCCCTTTGCTATTTCCATAAGCCATATTAAGTCAGCATGGGCATGAATTTAAAATTCTCTGCAATCATGATTTTCTAAAAGTATATGGTGCATTAGCAAAAGGTCTCAATACATAACTGTTTATGGGTATTTATCAGAGAATGTCTTTCTTAATAAAAATAAAGTATTTTGATTTGTGTACCAACGACTAAAAGGCTAGCAGCTGATACTAAGGCAAAAAAGATTTGATAGTCTATAGGTATTCACTGTTGGAGTCAAGCTCCCTGGATTATTTTAGAATATTTCTGGTATATTCCCAGCTGCATCGTAAAGCATGATGTGTCCATGTGACACACTTAGGATACCTGTCCATCTGTCCTTATTGTCGTGTTTTCTTTTCCTTTGATACGGAACTAAAGGACTGGTGCTTGGCTCTTCCTCAGAAAGTGACTCTTCCTTAACGTGTTCCTTTTCATGCTTCTTGTTTTTCTTCTTTACAGATCTCCCTTTTATTACCCTTCTTCCTCCTCTACTTTAGTCTTGTTTTACCTTGGCTCTCTTTGCTGTCTTTCAAGAATTTTATCCTCTTCATCTTGACTCTTCTATTTTGTGGAGTGTTTTTGTTTTTGTTTTTGTTTTTGTTTTTGTTTTTGTTTAAGAACATGTTGGAAGCACAAAGTCACTAGGGGGACTGTAAGTCTGTACTTTACTTTTGTGTTCCCATCTTTCTGCTTTTACTAGAGTCTTTCCTCTTCCACTTATTTTCCTTGTCCCAGCAACTGCTTTGAGTTATTCTAGGTTGAACAAGACGCTACTGTCCTTGGCCTTGGGCTTTTGTCCTTGTTCTTTCTTTACCTGGGAAGCTCTTGCCACACTGCTTCACAGCCCATGACTACACCACTTCCCTTTGCTGTCTGTCTTCAAGTTTCACCTTCTCAGGTATCCATCCATCCTGCATCTGTCTTCAAGTTTCACCTTCTCAGGTCCCCATCCATCCTGAACAAATGACACTTCTGTTTCCCTACAGCTGCACTTTCCATCCTTCTCCCAGGTTTCCCCCTTCCTTGTCTCTTTCTGTACTTTATATTAAAGGGGTCAATATTATTATAAGACACACTATTAATTTTGATACTATAGAAAAGGAAACAGGCCATTGATTAAGACTCATTCAGATTGAACAAAGAACTGAAATTGTAGTTTACAATCAATGAGATGTGTTCATTTATAGCATCTATTGTTATCTCATTTTGGGTTGGATAAAGTTTTTACTTTTTTTAATTACTCCAGAGTGTTGAAAAATAGACATTGAATTTTTTTTGTTGTTTTTAAAATCACTTTTGATATTTGAAAATGTTGGCATTTATTTTTGAATTTGGAACAAACAGTTAAAAAACAATACAGTAAGTGCTCTAATAGAAGGTTGAAAGGAACATTCTTTGGAAGCAGAAAAGGGTGTTACTCCCAAAGCCTGGCTGCAGAAGGCTCTGAGGGAGATGCTGACCAGTCCAGCCTAGACAATGGAAATGGAGGCTTTTCAAGGACCAAGGAGAACTGCTCTAAAAAGGAAAGTCAGAAGTGGAGAGGGGTTATTCCACATGACAAACTGCATTGTGCCTAAAGTGAACCCTCCTAACAGCAGTTCTCAGCCTTGAGTGGGCATTGGAACCTGGAGGACTTGTCAGATCAGAGACTGAGATCTAGGAAGATGGGATAGTACTGCAATAGAGTCCATGAATCCTAACAGCTCCACCCCCAATGCTGGGAAAGAACATGAGTTTCTAACAAAGACATAGTCTTACTCACCCCCCAAGACTTTGCTTAACCTTACCATTTTATTTTGATTTTTTAAAAAAAGCCAAGCCTAAAAGATGCTATAATATGGCCTCTGAAATCTCTACTCCCATGCCTCCCTTAACCTCTTTACTCTGCTCACCTCTGGCCATTCCCCTACCTTAGGCACTTTATTCTTGTTCAGACTTTGGCCCTAAAAAAATGGAAAACTCAGTGAGTGTGGCTTAGCAAGCATATCTGTCACCTTCCAATCATGGTCTGTGAATCTGCCATTCCCAGAAACCCTGGCTTCCTCAACCTGACAAGGCATCCATTCTCCACAATTTCCCATGATTTAACCAGCATAAGAATAATATAAGTCAGAGAAAGAGAATGATCAAGGCAGATGTCTTCTGGTGTGTGTGTGTGTGTGTGTGTGTGTGTGTGTGTGTGTGTGTGTGTAATGTTGGTGATAAAAGCCAAGGCTGTGTGCATGATACACAAATACTTGTTTACTGAACAAAATCTCTAGTCCTTGGTTCTTTAAAACAGGTATTGCTTTGTCATCTAGACTGGCCTTAAACTCACAGTTCTCTTGGCCCTGCCTCCTTTATGGTCAGCTGCTGTTTGTTAAGGAAATCTCATTAAAGCTTCCACTGGACACTTTCCATGATATGCCGTTGCTCAGAAAAGAATCACATGATTATAAATGATTTCTAGAGAGTCTAGCAAATCTAGCATTTAGTCAAGAAATCTACAAAACTAGCTGCAAATCAGTTCTATGAGCAGAAGGCTATTGCAGAGGGGAAGGTTAATAAACTCTATCTCAACAGGAGCCTTTAAAATGACAAAGATGCCCAGTATATCCAAAACAGAGTGAATAAGAGGCAGATTGGTTTCAAACTAAATTGTAGGATTATAGTATATGGAGATGAGTTCTGAAGATTGTTGCCCAAAGATCCCTTGCTTTACATTAACGTTCCTCCCACAATCAAGGGGAATGATGGAAGAATTTCATTTCTTGATCACACGAAGACCGATGCAGGTATTGTGATAGATTCTCCCTCCTGAATTCCTCTGCTCCAGGTGGTGACTCCAGAATCCATGCTGTTTCTTGTAGTTCTGCTATCTTGTGGCTTCAGTGTTGTACTGGCGTCACACGTGGTCAGAAGTTTTCAAGTTTCTGATTATTCAGCTCCATTTCTTGGTCTGGGCTGGGACAAAAATGCCAAGACTCAAAGATGGTATAACATGGCCTCTACTGCCTCTGCCTTCACTATGCATCCTTTTCAGTCTGCTCACATCTAGACATTCTCCTGCCTCAAACATGGCATCATGATGGGGAGTCTGTGGCAGAGCAAGCTGCTCAGGTCATTAGAGCCAGAAAGGAGAAGAAGGGAGGGGAGAGTGAAGGAAGAGGAGGTGGGGAGGGATGAGAGAGAGGGTGAGGAGGGCAGATATAGAGAGGCAAAGGGAGACTGAGAGATCTTTTTGCTTCATTTCTAATTGACTTTGTGAGCTGATTTGATCAATAAGATATGGTAGCCATGTATTGTATTATGGCATGGTCATAGCAGCTTCCCTTTCTGTCTCTTTGTTACTCCAGTTTCCAGCCCACTTCCCACTCTCCCAGCCCCTGTAAAAGGAAACTTGAACTTGACCTTGAAATGCTAGGAGGTCTTGTGAGAGGGAATGCCTAAGCAGCCACTCCAACTACAGCTGACACATAAGTGGCATGGTCTACATTCCTGCCACAGCTGGGTTTGCAACCAAATGAAGTTGTATAACTGAATGCAGTCCTATGATGAGCTCAGCCAAATGGGGCAGAAGAGCTGGCCAGCTGAGTCCAAGTAGAGTGTCATGGAAAATCATAAACTTTTGTTGTTTTAAGTACTAAGCTTTGAGATCGTTTGTTATGTTTGCAACAATAAATAAATGAAGCAGCAAAGAATGCTCTACTTTTTATTAATGAATTACTTTTCATTGTGACTACAGTTTCCCCTCCCTCCTCTCCTCAGAAGGATCCTTACAGAGATTCAAAAAGATGAGTAACAAAATTTGATTTATTCTCTAAGAGAATCAATCTGCTACTCTATATGAGAAAGTGTTTGGGGTCCCTAAGAGTGAATAAAAATGCAAGCAAGAGGTGATTGCAGAAGTTAAAATAAGATGACCAGAAGCACCAGACTATCCAAGTACTTGCTAGATAGGCAAACAGTCCCACCCAAACCCTGTCTCTAAGTAAGGCCTTCTAGATCATCAGTGATCTATCATTGATGGGAAGGAATATCACCAATCCTAAGCAGAAGTCAGGTGCTGTGTTTCATCTGGTGTGGTCCTTCCAGTGCCAGGAGTAGGTTACAGTCTGGGCATATTTTAGAAGAAGAGCTGGCACTGCTTACCTTAGTGACTATGCCAAGGAGATGAGATGAGATGCTTAGAGTTTTAACCCTAGTCTAGAAAGATGATTATAACACTAATGACTGCAACATGGAATTATGGGCAAGCCCCCAACACAAATTTCCATCCAGAATGAGTTTGAGATTACTATAATAGATCCATGACAGCTGTGAGTATTCGAAGGTCAATGACTAGGGCACCACAGCCTACACATGCTGGCGAGTCTAATGATTAATGTTTCTTGCTACTTTTGGGTGGGTCTATTCTTCTTTGCCCTGCTCCCATTTTGCAAACAAATGAAAAATATTAGTGAGCTCGAATGTTAAACTTCCACAAGGAGAATTAAATTTAGAAAAGCACATTGTCTTTGAGACAAAGCCCCGTGGCTTTCTTGGCACCCAGCATGCTTAGCTAGTGGACTTAGGATGATTAATGGGCCCAATTGCTCATGACCCACTTTTGGGGCTATTTCTTCCATTATAAACCTGGATATCTGGCTTGATTCCATCTCAACTGGAAACACAAGCATCAGTATTAAAAACTCGTAAATGAAAATAAACAGGAGTTATAAGCCAGTCACCTCTGGAGGTTTTGTTGTTGCTAGAGTGTGCCATATGTTAGAGCTCCTGCCTTTGTATCTCCCTCTCTCTGTGTTGAGTCCTATTTGCTAAAATCTTCACAACTAGAACATTTCTAGGGTGGATTGGCTTGTATGGGTTTTGGTGATCAATCTTCATTAGTTGAAAGCTACTTACTTTGGAGTATTCAGGACTTCTATTGACTTTTACATTTCCTGCCGATAGAATCCCTACCAGATGACAGATAGGGAAAGCTATTTGTCCTACTTTGGTATCTGCTTCTGTTATGAAGTACAGACCAAAGGGACCTCGGGGAAGGAAAGGTTTGTTTGGCTGATAGATTACAGTATATGAATATATGCCTCAAAATCATATAGCTGGATCTTGTGGTAGACATATATTCTGCTTTCTGAGGAACCTCCACACTGATGTTCAGAGTGGCTGTACCAATTTTTACTCTCACCAGCCATGATTAAGTGTTCTCCTTTCCCTGCCTCCTGGCCAGCATCTGCAGTCACTTGCTTTATTAGTATTGACCATTCTGGCTGTGGCAAGATGAAATCTCAAAGCAGTTTTAATGTGCATCCTCATGGCTAGGATTGTTAAACAATTTTAAGTGTCTTTCATCTATTTATGTTGAGACCTCTGCTTAGTTCTATATTTTATTTCTACTTTTTAAAAATTGTTTTCTTGACTTTCGGGGTTTTTTTTTATTGTTCTTTGTATATTCTAAATACTAATCATAGATGTATAACTGGAAAAATTTTCCCATTCTGTAGGATGCTGCTTTGCTCAAACAATGGTATCCTCTGCCACAGAGAACCTTTTCGTTGTTCTTAATGCTTGAGATATAAGGGTCCTGTTTAGAAAGTCCTTTCCTGTACTGATAAGTTCTATTGTATTCTCTTCTTTTTCTTCTATCAAATTTGAGTTATCTGGTCTTATTGTGAGATCCTTTATTCATTTGGAATTGAGTTTTGTGCAGGGTGATAGATTTAGATCTATTTGCATTCATCTGTTCAGTTTGTCTAGCACCATTTGTTGAAGATGTTGTCTTTTCTCCAGCATAAATATTTCTATGTCAAAAATTAGTTGTATGAAGATGTATGGAATAAATTCTGTCCTGGACTTCAATTTTGTTTTATTGATTAATGTGTTTAGTTTTATGCTAATATCTTACCATTTGTATTGCTATAGCTCCATAGTATGACTTCAAATCAGGGATGTTGATACTTCCAGCAGTTCTTTTATTATTCAGGATTTATTAATTTTTGTACAGTACCATACCTTCATCTCTAAGGTGAATTGTGGTGAATGGTCTTTTCTGATATATTCAGTTTGCAAGTATTTTAGTGAGATCTATGAATCTATAATCATAAGGGATATTATTCTATAATCCTCTTTTATTTTGAGATTCTGTGGCTTTGGTATCTTGGTAATAACTGCCTTGTAAAAAGAAGAAGATAGTACTCCTTCAGGTTCCATTTTGTAAAATAATTTGAGGAGTACTGGTAATAGTTGTTCTTTGAAGGTCTAGCAGAATCCATCTATCCTTGAGCTTTTTTTTCAGTTGGGAGAGTGTTAATTACTAATTTTATTTCACTAGGAGTTATGGGTCCTAGGTATCAAAATTTACCATTTCTTTAAGGTTTTCCAGTTTGGTAAAATACAGATTTTAAAAAACACATCTTTATGATTTTCTGAATTTCCTTCCTGTCTCTTATAATATTTGCCTTTCCATTTCTAATTTTGATTTCATTTTATTTGCCTAAAAATTTGTCTATTTTGTTCTTTTCAATATCCAACTCTTTGTTCTAGTGATGCTTTGTATGTGTGTGTGTGTGTTTGTTTGTTTGTTTCATTAATTTAAGCCCTGAGTTTGAGTATTTCTTCCCATCTATTCTTTTTGGGTATTCTTTCTTCTTGTTTTTTAAACCTTTCAAGTGTATAATTAAGTTATTGATATGAGATCTCTGGTTATTTTTAATATATGCACATAGTGTTATCAATGTTCCTCTTAGAACCACCTTCATTATATCCCATAGATTTTGGTATGTTGTAGTTACATTTTCCTTTAAGTCTAAATGTTTTTAATGTTTTTGATTCTATCTTGCTCCAACTTTTATTCAATAGAGAGTTGTTTAATTCTCATGATTTTCTGTACTCTCCATCATTTTTATTGTTATTGATATTCAGCTTTAATCCAAGATTGTTGGGTAGGATATAATATATAGTTTCAGCTTTCCTGTATTGGTTAAGATTTGCATTGTGGGGAATGTAAGACCAAGACAAGACCATCCCCACCTGGTGCCAAGCAGTCAGGAGCCCAATATTACCATCAGTATGGTGGCTGTGCAGGCTAGCAGATCACAGCTGAGATGACTCCTTCCCGGTTGCCACAACTGAATGAGCATAGCACACTACTCATGGAGCCACTCCTGAGGTGACCCCAGACACATAGAGGCCCTGGCCACCATTAAAATAAGCAAATGAGTGGTGGAAAGATGGATGAGAAAAGGAAGCAGAAGGATGGAAGCACAGTGAAAAGAGGCAGAACTTCAGACTTGAGAGTAGTGAGAAACAGCCCAATGTGAGTAGTTGGTGGTGGCACCTAAGGTTATGGTGAGGTCCTGACCTGCGCTGCCACCAAGAGCTATGTCTGGGTCCTTGGCCCTGCAGCAGCAGGTGTCTGTTACTACCAAAGGCCAGGAGGACTTCCCTGGTCTGGTCCACCAACCAGGGCCGTGTTGATGTCTGAAGGCTGTGTAGAACTGACTTCTCTCATCTGGGCATTGTGGGACAGTTGGCCCTGAAAGTGAGAGCACCCCTCACCAGCTATGCCACTCACTCGGGAGAGTGGCCCCACACCTCTACCAGGATATACAGAACAGTTAGCCCTGGTTGTGAAAGTTGTGGGTGAGCCAACCCTGAGGGTGTGAGAATGGGAGAGCTGGCCCCCACAACTTGTCTGCCCTGAGGCAGCATGAGCTAAGGAGAGATGCCTTCGCCAACCCTCTCGTCTCTCTAGACACCTACAGTAGGCAAGAGGGTTGACTCCAGGGTCACAAGAATAGGAGAGGTAGTTCTGACCTTCACTAGCTACAACACTTGGGGAGTTTGCCTAGTCCTTCGCCTGCTACAGCACTTAGGGGAGTGGACCCTGAACTTCACCCAGGCAGCAAAATAGAGCTGGCCATGCTAGAGTTGGCTCACTGCAAGGGCATGAGAGTGGGAGAGTTGGCTATGCCCTTTGCTGGCTAGAACAATGTTGGAGTGCTTGACCTGATTGTGTGGGTACAGAAAGGCTAGCAGGTGACCAGCTCAAATACCTGCTAAGCCCAGATCTAGGGCTTTAAGTTGGTTCACTTCAACATCTACTCCATCAATGAACTCCTAGAGTGCACAAAGGGATCAGTCTTACAGATTCAAATTCTCTGGATTTCCATGACAAAGGGCAACAACAGAATATCTGAGAGGAGTTTCAGTGAGGTTCTTATATTGATAGCATAGCAGGTTCTAGTATTGAAGCAGAGCAGAAGCCTTGGACCAGACCAATGACTCATTACAACAAACATTTGCAAACAAAGAAGTATGGACAAAAGGGTAAACTGAGACACACTGTGACACAGTACAGTGGGCATTTGTAAGGCTGAAGGGCAGAGGGTAAGAGGGGATAGAGAAATGAGTTGTGGTTGGGGTGCATGATATTCATAAAGAACCAATAGAATCTTTTTAAAAAGCCTTTAAATTTTCTCTTAATGTGCGTTCAGTTTTATAGTGTTTCATGGAGTGCTGAGAAATGGGTATATTTTTAGTGTTTGGGTGGAAGTGTAGATGTCAGACTGACCTTTGTTCATGGAGCTGAGGAATTTTCCATCCCAGAGGGAAGTTAAAACACATGCCTGCATATCAGATATACCCTGGAATATGGAAATGCAATTTCTACATTGTTAAGGTTTTGCAAGACAGGGCTTTTCTGTGTAGCCTTGACTGTCCTGGAATTCACTTTGTAGACCAGGCTGGACCCAAGGCCTAGAAGCCATAGAAATCCACCTATTCCTACCTCTCAAATGCTGGAATTAAAGGCAAGTGCCATCACTACCTTGCTCAATTTCTACATTTTAAAAGCATAATACATGTAATTTGTTCTTCCCTCCAACACCACAGTTCCCCAAGTTGGAGGAGAGTCCAATTTGGCAGCCATTCTTGGTGCTCTTCTTATATTCCAGTTTTGTCTCCTCTGTATTTATGTGCTACTCTGGTTGAGCCTGTGGGTTTCTAGATTGTTTCTCTGCCCCAGGAAGCTTGCTTTACCCACAGAGGTGTTGGGTAGTTGCTGCCTTCAGGTGCAACTCTCATCCATGGAAAGAAAAAGCTGGAGAGTAATTCTTTATCCTGGGTAGATGAGTTCTGAGATAAATATGAATTGTGCCTCACAGGATTTAGTGGGACCGAGCTCTTAGCAGTAATAATTTCCATAACTATATTTTTATCTTTAGATCCTCATGTGTCAATACCTCAAAATATTTTCTCCCTAACAAACACTTGTGCTCTAAATCTTGTTGGAGAGTCAAATCTGCAGACATGCCCAGTACAACTGATTTGTCTTCTTCAAAATCACAGTACTTGGGCACTACGGAGTGGAGAGATCTCTATATCTCAATCTCTAAATCACTGTTGTCCTTGTCTCTACTGCCTGCACACACAGTCTATGTCCAAGAAAGCCTTCTGTATTGAATGGTCCTTTCCTTCAATAATAACTAATGAGGTAGTAAAATGGAAACCTTTCAAGTCATAGCATGCCTTTCCATCTCAGGTGCTGCAAGTGTCCTGGGCCTTAGAAACTTTGTGTTGTTGAGAGCTCCTGGAAGCTTGCTGCTTCTCTCCTTCAAAACTGTATCCTTGCGGCTCTGCTCCTCCATCTCCATTGTCTAGTTTTCACCCTCTGTGTTCTCTATTTCTGTTTAAGTGGAACGGACCGTAAGTTGGTCAAACCCTGTTTACAGAAGAGGGTAGATGTGATAGACTTTCTCAGCATATTTAATGCTGATGGGGCATGACAGAAGTATGGATGAGTATGTTTTCATTCAATTTTTGAGAAACAAAATGTTTTTAATTTTTCCCAATCCCTCTCTCTCTCTCTCTCTCTCTCTCTCTCTCTCTCTCTCTCTCTCTCTCTCTCTCTCTCTCACACACACACACACACACACACACACACACACACACACACACACAATGGACAAAAGAGTCTTAGCTCTTAAAACAAAAGTAGATGAAAGACTGGATTTAACCTGTGGGTCATATTTTTTTGGCTCTTTGATTAGAGTTCCAAAAGCAAAGTTTTGTTTGGACTGTGTTGCCCTACTAAAGTCGTTTCTGAAGGGTGTTATTCAAAGCAAGCCTAATTGGTGTTGGGATTGCATGGGCCATCTTTCAATGTATCATCAACAAATAAATTCTCCAAGAATAGGCATAATATCCTTTACATTTTCTTCATATAGTGCTTTGTACAAATTAATTTGTGATAACATGAAAAGCAGGAAGAATATTTGTTTTTCTTTGTTGTGGCAAGTACTGCACTATGCAATTTTATTCAGTCATTTCCTCATCCAAAGAAGAAATGACAAAACCTATACTAATAGGTTGCCATGACAGCCAAATGATACCATGTCTTTAGCAAATGTTCATTGTTAATTATAATTATAAAATGTCAGGTAGCATTGTGATCATGGTTTTAAAACAAATTTTAAATTGAGAGTTTCATGCATGCATATAATATGCTTGGATCAAAGCCACTCTTCATTTCTTCTCTCTCATTCCTCCCCTATTCTCCCAAACCAACTTTTTTCTCTGACCTTCATCTTCTTCCTCCATTGAGTCCAGGAAGTACTGCCTGCATGTGCATAGGTATATACCTGTCTACTGTTGCATGGAGAGCCATTCAGGGGCTACAGCCATCAAGATATTTCCCTTCTTCCTTCCAGAAATGATGTTTAGGGATGAGCCTCCATGTGTTCTGTCCTGTCCATGCTGGAATTTTGACTGACTTGATCTTGCGAATGCAGTCATAGATTACATAAGTCCATGAATGTTATAGCTCTGTCATGTCCATCAAATAATGTTTTGTCACAGGCACCTACTACTTCTGGTTCTCAGGATCTCTCTGTCCACCTCTTCTGAGATTATCTCTGATGCTAGGGTAAGGGGTATGACATAGATGTCTCATTTACAGTTGAGCATTCTATGGCCTTTTATTCTCTGCATGCAACAGTTTTGTATTAGTTGCTAACTACTTAAAATTAAAAGTTGCTTTAATGAGGATTGAGCGACACATTAATCTATGGGACTAAAGATAGAAACTAAGGGGGGTGTTAATATAGTGTCCACTTAGCAGAATAATAGTCGTAGATTCTTCCCTAAGTCTTAAGACATAGCTGGTCATAAGTTTTGGATCCAGTTAAAAATACCAGGCATGAGTTCTGTCTTGCAGAGTGGACGTTAACCACAATCACAAAGTGGTTTGCTACTAATTTAACATTTGTGTTATGACCACACCAGTGAGTATATCCTTCCAGGATAGTTTTTATTAGAGTTTGCAGTTGGCTGAGCACTCTTTTTGGTAGGGTACATAGAACTGCCTGGTACTATGGAAGATAGTCACTAGGAATGCAGCTCCCAGATCTGTATTTCTCAATGTGCTATGGCTCAAGTATGTGTTGTCCTTAGCAATAGAATCCTAACATCAAGTTCTGGAGGGTAACCAAGAGAAATGATAACAGCCTATAATAATTAGGAGGGCTCTGGGAGACCTACTAACAACAACAAAAGAGGTAACCCATTTCAGGCACTGGGCCTTTTATTGGATTGTCTGTGATATCTGAAAGTATTGTCCCTTTACTATAGGGAAATTCCTTCCAATGAAATTTCAAATGTAGCATCCACACATAATGAACATGGAACATTTATTTTTCTCACTCAGAATAATTTCCATTCATTTACCTGAAAATTTCATTTTTTCTCAAAGCTGAATAATAGTTCTTTGTGTGAATGTAACACAGTTTCATTATCTGTTCATCAGTTGATGGACATGTTGGCCCTTTTGCTTTCTGATTACTGTAAATAAAGCATCAATGAACACAGATGAACAAGTATCTCTGTAGTAGGATACAGAGCCCTTTGGACATATTCCTGAGTGGTCTGAGTAGGTATATGGGTATATGGTAGACCTATTCCTAGCTTTTTGAGAAATCTTCACACTAATTTCCACAGTGTCTGCACAAATTTTCAATCCTAACAACAGTGAATAAGTGTTTCTCTTTCACACATCTATGTCATCATACAGACTTAGTGCAACTCCTATCAAAATTCAAATATAATTCTTCACAGATATTGGAAAAATTGTCTTAAAATTTATATGGAAACACAAAAGACCCAAGAAATCCAAAACAACCTTGAACAATGAAAACCTCATTGGAGGTAACACCATCCTTAAATTTAAGTTATATTCCAGAACTATACTAATAAAAACAGCATGTTACTGGCATATAGACAGACACACAGAGTCCCCCAGTATTATCCCTAGACTTGTAGAAGACAATCTACTGTGGTATCTTCTTCCTCTATTTTTAGGGATGTTCAGATCCTGAGGCTACACACAGCTTTCTTCCCACTTGTAGCTCTCTCAGCCTCCCACCTCCTAATCTATCCCCATTCTTTTGTTTCAGCTCCTAACACTTAGTGTCCAGACTTTGTAGGATCCCAGAAGCTTTCCCTACCATGTATCTTGCAGCCACCACACTTTCCAGAGAGAGGGCAACAAAAAACAAGCAATGGAAACGCACCTAACAAACACAAAAATCAGATATCAGTACCAAACCCAAATACCTAGACATCAGCATAAAGTCATAACCAAAACCATCCAGGACAACATGTCTCCCTAGAGCCTAACAATCCTTTTAATTCATCCTTTAGAACTGAAATATAGCTAAGTAGCTAAAACATAATACAAAGGATTTGAAATAGCAATTACGAATATGATTGTGCAGAGGCTGGGAATAAATCCAATAATGAAATATATGAATACACAAATGGGAAGGAAATGAATAACACAGCTCAAAACTTGAAAATGGAAATAGAATCAATGAAGAAAACTCAATTGAAGAAAATCTAGAAATGAAAAATTTAGGAACTTGAACAGGAACCTCAGAGGCAAGCTTCATCAACAGAATACAAGAAATGGAAGAGAGAATCTAAGGTATTGAAAATAAGATAAAAGAAATAATTATCTTGGTCAGGGAAAGAATTAAATCTGAAAAAAAAAAATTCAGACAGAAACATCCAGGAAGTCTGGTTCACCAGGGAAAGATCAAAACTACAATAGGAAAAAAGGAAAAAGAAACCCAGGTAAAAGGCCCAGAAAATTTTTTTACTAATTTATTTGTTTATTCACTTTACATCCCAATCACAGCCCCTCTCCTTCCTTTCCTCCAAGTCCCACCCTCACAAACTCCTCCCCTTATTACTTCTTTCCCTTCTCTGAGGAGAAGAGGAAGCCAACCATGCAACATAAAGTTGCAGCAGGACTAAAAGCACATCCTCTCCAACTAAGGCCAGACAAGGCAGCCCAGCCAAGGAAGGGGATCCAAAGGCAGGCAACAGAGTCAGAGACAGCTCTAAGTCCAATTGTTAGGGGACCCACATGAAGTCCAAGCTGAACATCTGCTAAAACTGTGTAGGGGAACTAGAGGAAAGTGTCCCCAACCTAGAAAAGGAGCAGCTTTTCAAAGCACAAGAAGCATACAGAACAACAAACACACAGTACCATAAGAGAAACTCCTACCACATATAATAATAAAAGCATTAAGGAACAAATAAAAATATTAAATTCTACAAGGAAAAAAGATTAAATGGTATATAAAGGCAAACTTATTAGAATGCCAGCTGATTTTTTGATGGAGTCTCTAAAAGCCATAAGCAATTGGACAAATGTTCTATAAACTCTAAGAGAGCACAGATGCCAGCCCGTTCCACAGTAAAACCAAGTTAAGAACTATCTATCTATATACACAGCTCTACAGAAGGCACTAGAAAGAAAACTTAAACCTGAAGAAGTTACCCACAGCAAAGTAAACACAAGGAGTAAATAATCTCAGATAAGCAAATCAAAAGGTGAGGGTAAAGGCCCACACCACAATAACAAAGTAATGGAAATCCAAAAACACTGGTAACTGATAACTCTTAACATCAGTGGTATCACTTCCCCAATAAAAAGGCACAAGACTAACAGATTGGATTTAAAAACAGGATCCATTCTTCAGCTCCATTCAAGAAACACACCTTAACATTAAGAATAGACATCACCTCAGCATAAGAGAATAGACAAGAGGAGTCTCAGTGAATGGAAGTATGAAGCAAGCCAGTGTAGTACCCATTTTATTATCCAACCAAATAGACTTCAAATCAAAACCAATCAGAAGAGATAGGGAAGACTATTACATACTAATGAAACATACTAATGAAACACTGGTCAAGAGAACATTGCAATTCTTAACATCTATGCACCAAACACAGGGCATCTAACTTCATAAAAGAATCACTTCTATAATTAAAGTGATATATTGATCTCCACAGTGATCGTGAAAGACGTCAATATCGCACTCTTGCCAAATGACAAGTCATCTAGAGCTAAACAAAAATAGACAAATACAGAGTTAAATAATGTCATAAACCAAATGGAGCTAATGTAATTTACAGAACATTTCAGTTAAACACAAGAGAATATATCTTCTCAGCAACCCATGGAACTTACTCAAAGTTGACTAAATGCTGGTGTAAAAAGCAAGTCTCCGCAGATATAATAAAGTTGAAATAATATCCTATCTTGCCACCACAAATTAAAATTGGATATCAGCAAAAACAGAATCAACAGAATCTTACAAACCCCTGGTTTCTGAACACACCACTACTGTATGAAAAGTGGGTCAAGACAGAAATTAAGAAAAAAACTTTTTAGAATGGTGTGAAAATGCAAACCTAGGCATCTCCAAATGTACAGGACACAATGAATCGGTTCCAAAAGGCAAGTTCAGAGCACTTCAGCTCCCACATCAAAAACTTGGAGAGAGCTCATATTAGTAATTAATGACACACATGAAAACTCTAGAAGAAAAGGATTCAATAACCAAAAGATATAGACAGCAAAATAATCAAATTCAGAGATTAAACCAATAAGAAACAAGCAAATAAATAATAATACAAAGAATCAATGAAACAAAGACTTTTTTGAGGCTTATCGACAAATTCTTAGCTAAATTAACTAAAAGGCAGAGAGAAAAGATGTAAATTAAAAAAATAGAGATGAAAGAGGAGACATAAATGACAGACACTGAAAAAATCCGGAGAATAGTAAAAGTATACTTAAAAGAAGCTGTACTCTACCCAATTGGAAAGTATAAGAGAAATGAGTTCTTGAACATACAAACAATTTAAACACGCCTATGACCTATAACTTCTAGTGAAATATAAGTAAAAATAGTCTTTAAAAAAGCCCCAGATGCCAGGCAGTGGTGGCACACACCTTTAATCCCAGCACTTGGGAGGCAGAGGCAGGCGGATTTCTGAGTTCAAGGCCAGTATGGTCTACAGAGTGAGTTCCAGGACAGCCAGGGCTACACAGAGAAACCCTGTCTAGAAACAAACAAAAAAAGAAAGAAAGAAAGAAAGAAAGAAAGAAAGAAAGAAAGAAAGAAAGAAAGAAAGAAAGGAAGGAAGAAAAAAGCCCCAGATGAGATGATTTAGGGCAAAATTCTAAATTCTACTAGACTTTCAAAAAAGGATTAATGTCAATAGTTATCAAATTAGTCCACTAATAGAAACAGAAAGAAGTGTGCCCAATTCTTTCTATGAGGCCACAGATAACCCTGATACCTAAACCACACGAAAATCCAACAAAGAAAAAGAATTAGAGATCGAATTCCCTTATCAACATAGATGCAAAACTTCTCAATAACATTCTTGTAAACTGAACACAAGGACACATCAAAAAGATCATCTATCACAATCAAGTAGACTTCAGCCCAGAGATGCAAGCATGGCTCAAGATTCATAAATTGATAATGGTAATCCACAATATGAACAGACTTAAAGCCAAAAGTCATGTGAGCATCTCATTAGGTGCAGAGAAGGCATTTGACAAAAATCCAACACCCCTTCATGATAACAGTGCAGGAGAGACTAGGCATATAGGGGATATACCTCAAAATAGTAGAGCCAATTTATAGCAATCCCACAGATAATATCCACCTAAATGGAGACAAACTCAAAGCATATCCACTCAAAGCAAGAACAAGATAAAGTTGCCCACTCTCTCCATACCAATTTAATATAGTAATAGAAGACTAAGCTAGAGAAATAAGACAGCTGAAGGAGATCAAAGGGATACAAATAGGAAAGAATGAAATCAAAGTATCTTAATTTACAAATTATATGATTGTATACATAAATGATCCTAAAAACTCCACCAAGTAATTCCTATAGATGATAGACACTTTCAGCACAGTAGCAGGATACAAAACTAATATATAAAAATCAGTAACCTCCCAATATACAGATGACAAATGTACTAATAAAAATGATTATGTGTTTTAGGTATAAGGTAGAATAGTCTCAGACACAATGTAGTGGTTCTGTAGAAGATATATATTTAGAGATTAGAAAGTGGACATGATCTAGTCTTATCTCTACTATAGTACTGTGTGACCTTGGATTGGACCTATGTAGGATGATGATACTGTTCTTGACTCATCTGTAATATGGTAACTAAATGACTATGATATAAGCATGTTATATTTAACTATAATATTTGATATTTGCAGTAATGATGCATGTATATAAACAAAAAAATTACCAAGAAGACCTCTTGGTATATTTTCAGTATACATATTCTATAAAATCTGGTAAGTGCATCTGGGAGTATGAATAAGAAAATGTCTTTGAATAAATAATGTTAGTTGACAAAACTGATATAATTAAATCTATTTATTATATAATGATTTTGTATAGTGATATAATATTGTTGTTACATAATTAAAGCCCCAAAACAGTTAACTTTGAGTCAATAAAATGGGAGATAATCTTGAGTGATCCAAACCTAATTAAATGAGTCCTTAAAATTGCCTAGACTTTTCTTAAAGGAAGTGATAAAAATAGGATTCAGATTCTAGCCTTGACAAAGCAAGATGCAGGGGCTTCAATAAGTGTGATAAAAACCTTGTGACACAGAACCAAAGAAAGCTGAGGAACCAAGAATGACCCCTCACCAGCATCCAGCATGCAAGAGGAGTACATAGCTGTAAGTACAAAGACTGAATTCTTAAAAATTCTTGAGTTTTAGGATCATGAGCCTTGGGGCGTCATAGTCCAGACAGTTCATGTTAGCCTTGTGAGAGTCTGAGTAGAGAATGATCCACGGTATGATGCCTACCCTTCTAAATTACAAAACTGTGAGCAGGTATATAGTTTTTAAAATAAATCTGTGATCCTTTATTATACAGCAATAGAAGACAGATAGAGTATCAACATATCCAAATGGGTGATGAAAGTAACTAAATAAAATAATAAAATACAACAATGTTAAAATTTCTGATAGATGTAGTCTGGTCATATGTTCTCCACTTTACTCTGTGATGGTTTGAATAAGCAATGGTTCTTAGGAGCAGGGCTGCCTGAACCACATGTGGGTTTTCCTACAAAAGGAAGAGCCTTTGGAAAAGGATTACCGGTGAGACTGGAACGTGGAAAGTTTATTTTCTTATAATATTAACTTATAAAGCAAATAGAGTTTCAAGCATGAATCAGTGGCTAGGCGTGTGAAATACTAATGAGAGGTTTAGGTCAGCATGGGCAGTATGACCTTATTCTTATGTCTACTCACCTCACATAGGGAACCAGTGACAGATCAAAATAAGTGTACCAGCAAAATCCAACTCAGCAAGACGATGACTTTTATTGGGGTTCCTTGCAAGAATGTGGGTGAGAAGTTACTTAGAGGAGTAGAAATAACTCAAAGAAAACTGTCACCAAAGCCACTCCAGCATGGATGATAGCTCATGAAATCTGGAAATCAGGACTGTACTGTCCAACCTACAAGCGATTCTTCAAAGTATAGTGTTGTTTCCAGGTAGCTCAGTAGATGTGAGACCCTTCCAAGCTGCTCATGTCTGCTTGTTTTAATCAGCTCATTGGTCTCTGCTTCTTGTAGTATTCAGCTGGTCTGAACCTGTCTCTCCGCAGTCATTAATCTTATGTATATATTTTCAGAGTTGGATGGAGCTGGCCAGTTTTATAGACTTCCTCAAGCTATGAATTACTAAAAAGCATTTCTCCAAGAGTGTTCTGGTTAGGTTTCTATGCCCATGTTAAGTACCATGACCAGAAGCAACTTGGAGAGGAAAGAGTTTCTTTCACTTTAAGGTTGTAGTCCCTCCTGAGGGAAAGTAAGACAGGATTTCAAACAGGAAGGAAGTGAAGCAGTGAAGCTTGGTCCGTGGAGGAACACTGCTTACTGGCTTGCTCTTCATGCCATGCTTAGCCTGCTTTCTTATCATATCTAGAACAACCTCCCTGTGCGGCACCATCCAGAGTGATATAGGATCTTTTTTGTTTGTTTGTTTGTTTTGTTTTGTTTTGTTTTCTGAGACAGGGTTTCTCTGTGTAGCCCTGACTGTCCTGGAATTCACTCTGTAGACCAGACTGGCCTTGAACTCAGAAATCTGCCTGCCTCTGCCTCCCAAGTACTGAGATTAAAGGCAAATGTGCCACCCCTGCCAGGCTACCTAAGCTCTTCTATTTCAATTTTAATTAAGAAAGTACATCCACAGACTTGCCTACCAGCCAGCCTGATTAAAGTATTTTCTCAATTGAAGTTCTTTCTTCTATGACACAAGCTAGTGTCACACTGACAGAAAACTAGTGTGTGGTAGTTTGAATGAGAATGACAAGACACTTATAGGCTCATATGTTTGAATACTCGATCCCTAGTTGGCATAACTGTTTAAGAAGGATTAAGTGTGGCCTAGTTGGAGGATATTTGTCACTAGGAACAAGGTTTGATGTTTCAAAAGACTCACAAATTTCCCAGTATGCTTCTCTGCCTACTTATGGATCAAGAAGTGAGCTCTGGACTGATGTTCCAGCCACCTGTCACTGGGCTGTCTCTCCATATCAAGGACTCTAAGCCCATTTATATGCACTGCTCTTATAAGTTGTATTGCTCATGGTGTTTTATCACAGCAAGAAAGAAGAAATTAAGACAGAATGTTTTGCCTTCCCTTCAACTTCCTGTGAAGTTGTTTGCTTCAGCAGCAAATATAATAAGATTAAAAACAATACAGGAAAGATTTGCATGGCCCCTGTGCAAAGATAGCACATGTATTTATGAAGCATTCCATATTTTTTTAAATTAACTTTTATTGCATTATGATGAGAAAAGTTACATAATTTCAATTTGTATGAATTTGTTAACATTTAAAAACATATTTTAAGTAAATAGAATTAAATCACATTCTTGTTTCCCTTTTGTACCCCAACTCCTCCCAGAGACCCCTTCTTCAATACCTACAATATCTTTTTTTGTCATATTCCTTAAAATTTATAAAATATTATAATAAAAATGAGTATTATAAAGCTGTTTGATATAAAGCAATCAATTTAATAGTATTATGAAGATGCTTGTCTACAGCAATACTGCAAAAACGTATGCTTTTCTCACTATAAATTTCAAATAACTCCAAACATATTAACTGTATATTTCAAAATAATACATCACTACTAGTATTTTCTTAAATGAACATAAATATGTAAAGTCTTTTTGTTTGTTTGTTTTGT
>JADRCD010218719.1:9875-41726 GCA_019843815.1 Montemys delectorum
TAAGGCTGCTATGAACATGGTGGAGCATGTGTCCTTATTACATGATGGAGCGTCTTGTGGGTATATGCCCAGGAGTGGTATGGCTGGGTCCTCTGGTAAAACTATGTCCAATTTCCGGAGGAATCGCCACACTGATTTCCAGAGTGGTTGTACCAATTTGCAATCCCACCAGCAATGAAGGAGTGTTCCTCTTTCTCCGCAGCCTCTCCAGCATCTGCTGTCACCTGAGTCTTTTATCCTAGCCATTCTGACTGGTGGAAGAAGAGCTTTTATTTAAAAGAAATCCAGAACTGAAGCATGGGAAGGGAATGTCCCATAACCTCCACATGCTGTGGTGACACGCGGAGTCCTGTGTCATGCAGGGATCACTGCTTAGGGGAAACACAGCTATTATCCACGAAAGGATGACAAAGCAGCTTTGGGGAGGGATCCAGTCTGTGAGGTGCGGGTGTGCCATAATGAATCACTCCTTCTTTAGCTTAATGGAATGTTTGCAGGAACGGACCCAAGTTTTTGTCATCTCAAGGAGTGTTTCCTGAGTCCACAGATGTCATCAGTGGTGTGGTCGGCTCAGTGCATGGGATGTGCAGCTGTCAAGATCACGTCTCACCACATACTCTGAAAGACGCTCCCGTTCTCCCTCTACCTGACCTTGCCACCACCTCAACCTCATTTTAAAGGCATTTACATGTAGGAGGCAAAGCACAGGCAGCCCCACATGCTGTAAGATAACTTTGAGAAACTCAGGAGGTGAAGGTGGGGATGGGGGTGGTGGTGCATGCCTTTCATCTCAGCACTTAGATGTCAGAGGCTGGCATCTCTCAAAGTTCAAGGCCAGCCTGGTCTACAGAGCAAGTTCCAGGACAGCCAGGGATATATAGAGAAACCCTGTCTTGAGAAATCGAACCAAGATTAGATTAGATGTGTCTCCTCATGAACGAGCATCTTTCTAGAAAATTGCCTTACAGGGAAACTGATTTTTCAGGTAAAATGTCCTCCCTGAAGGGATGATGGTCAATTGTTTCAGATACTGTTTCTTAAAGAATAATGTGTACGAATGTTTGCTAACAGGCACTACATGGTGTTTATCATACACCAGATTCTGGTCAAATATTACTTACCCTGTTTAAGAAAATATCCTCTGCAGGACCATAAATATTGTCTCCATTGGCAGAAGGGAAGGTGGAAGCATAAGAAAGTTAACTTGCCTGCATCGCTCTGTAAAAAGGGAGTGAGGACCGCACCCAAGCAGTCTGGCCTTAGGCAGACTAGCCTAAGCAGTCTAGGCCATATTAGCTCTGTTAGCAAGCTTCAATTTCAGCATACTTCACAACTAACAGGAAACCTATGAAAACACAGAAGGCCTGCTCTGCTCCTGGATAATGTGGTGCTATAGCTGTGGACTGAGGACTATGACTTTACAAGGATAATGTTGAAGCTGAAGCTTGCAGGGCGTGGAGTCACGGCTGTGTGCTCACTCTGTGCCTTTCCTTAGCCTAGCGTGCTTCCCGATCCTCAGCGATGCTTTAGCCTCTGTAGTCCTTCAGGTTTCTCCAGATGGTGTAAAGATTCACCGAGGGCAACAATCCCCGCTCTGGTTCAAGCCGCTGTCCACGGCTGTACCAGTGAAATCTTTGAAACTATTTTCAAAACTACAGATGCCTGATGCCTGAGGTCGGAGACACAAAGACCCTGATTTAATTGGAACAGACTTGAATCAAGGGAATTTCGTTTCCAGCCCCTAGACTCTATCGTATGCAGCAGCAGTGTGAAGATTAATTCTTCTCACTGCAAGAGTCTATGCACTTCACCCGCTGATAGTGAGACCTCAGTGCCCAGGATTTGCGTGCTTCCCTGTAAAGCGCGAAGTGAAAAGTCACCCAGGACAGAGATTAGCCGAGCTACATTATCAGTTGCCTTTTCATAAACGTGTCCACATGAGGCACAGATTTTCTTTCTCCTTTAGTCAGCCTCCCCTCTGAAGAGCCAAGTGTACTCGTTGACTCAAAGGAGAACTTCATTTTGGCAGCTCATCGAAATACTTCCATGATGTTTCCCCAAATTTGGAGTGGTTTGTATTATAGGAAGATCCTCTGTTACACTCAGGAATGCCTGGCAGCTTTTCTAGAAAGTACGCTATAAAATGGCATCTGATTTGCACTGCCTCATACATGAAGACCTGGGCCCTGATAGCACCAGCTCACACAGCTCCTGACACTGGCTGCAGTGTATTTTAAGGCATCAGCGTATTTTAAGGCACTGGCATATTTTGTGGCATTGACATATTTTAAGGCCACAGAGTATTTTAAGGCAGCAGTGGGCTCTCACTCTATCTGATCAACATTTCCTTTCTACATTCCTTTCTTAACTCTGCTGCCCATTAATCTTCAGTGAGTGATAAGGTCTTCAGAAATTACTGAGTTGTTTGACAAGACTTCCGTTATCAAAACAGACATGGGCAACGTGAAGACAATAATCCAAGTAATAGTTTCCCTGGCTGGGGGAAAGTAATTAATTAGTCCCCACGAAAGGTTCTCAAGACAATGAAATGGATTTCATCCTATCAGATCACCCTCTCAGGGGTCAGCAGGCTTGCAAAGTTTTCAAATTACTGTGCTTTTTTTTTCTCTAACATAAACCTGCAACTGATTACTTGGGAGAAAATTAAATATGGAAGAACACCCCATTTCCTTCTTCTAAGCCAACATCCCCTCATGTTGCTGTGGCTTGCATGGAGTTTTTAACCCTCTCTCGGTTTTCCATCTACACTGGACTCCTGCTGCTTGAGCTTGGGCAGGAGCTGAGAGGTCTAAATTTAGAACGCAGAACTTAGAGAGGCTAAGAGGCCCAGACCCTGGCTGTGGCTGTGGCAGACCTCAACTATACTATGACTTTCATACTCTGGTTTGAGAATTTATCCATTGTTTAGAACATTGTTTCTCAAAAACAAAGTAGTGAGTTAGTAGTAGAAATATAGCAAACAGTGATACTAGAGAAATACTAAGAAATACTAATTTATGAGTGGAATTTGATGGTCTCATATTTAGGCATGAAAGATTCCTAGTTAGGGCAATTGGATTAATTATGACATTGTGATACTATAAACTAAGGAAGAGTTTAATTGGCAGTGTGTGTGTGTGTGTGTGTGTGTGTGTGTGTGTGTGTCTGTGTGTGTCTACTCTGTGTGTGAAGGCACAGCACAGCTACTTAGGCAGACAGTATTTGAAGAGCCAAGATTATAGAAGAACATTGCTGCTTGTAAATCAGTGGTGCCTCTACCACAGGACACTTGCAAGTGTGTAAGCGCCAGGAGTGAAACTGGGAACTTTCACAATTTTAATGAGGCAAGGATGGCAAAGAACAGAAATTGAGAGTTCACAGAAACAGGCCATCCCTAATAAACTCTGTGAAGGGCTTCAGCTTAAATCGACTCACCTTTACCGAGACCAAATGAGAACAGCCCTTCTTTAAATAAAGACAATCTTCTTCTACCCTAACCCGTTTAGCAGATGGGAACTGTCTATCCAGGGTCTGATACCTAACATTTAATCACAGCTTAGAAAATAAACTGTGAGATCAGACTAACAACACAAACCCAAGGGGATAAGACAAAAGTAATTCAGATGTTATAGTCAGCAGGCATAGATCTCAAAGTGACTCCAGTTAGTCTGCTTAGATTATGCACGATTTTTTCAGTTTTTAAAAATCTTTGCATGTCAGGAGGAAGGAGTCCAGTGTTCATCAGGGAGGGAAAAAGCAAGTGTGTGAACTTGCATGCACACATATGTATACACACATGCATCTGAAAGTGTTTCAATGAAGCTGTGTTAACTGAAACCTAATTACACATTTAAAAAAGAAATCTGAACCACAGTGCTGCAAAGAAGGCTAGAGAGATGTCTAGACTAAGCCCCACTCGGAGAAACAAAACCTCCCTGCATATTTCATCACTGTAAGAATAAATTTTAAAATTTTGTTTGAAAATAAATTGAATGTATGTAGAAGGGAGGAACTACAAAGTGGAAATGTTCAGCCTATTTACTTGGAGTTGGCCAAAAGGCTCAGAGGCAGTAAAGTGTTGCATTATTGATGACAAAGTACGAGATATAAATTCTACCAGTGGTTTCACAGGTCAAATACCACCAATTTAACATTTAAAAATAACATTTTAATAATATTTTGATAATTTCATGCATACATATAATTCATTTTAAATTATTTCTCTTAATTTTTTAGATTATATGTAATTACATAATTTCCTCTTCTTTTTCCTCCATCCAAGCCCAATCATACACCCCCATTTGCTCTTTTTCAAATTCATGCTTCTTTTTATTTTTCTTTATATGTATACATATACATTCCTAAATACAACATGCTAACTTTGCATAATGTTAAAACTGTAACGTCATCCCCAACTCTTTCCCCTAACTCCTCCTGGATACACCTCCTCTCTCTAAGCGATGCCATATTAAATTGCATATTTTAAGTAAGTGTGATCCATTAGACGTATTCCCTTAATAAAAATATTATGAGTAATGATAATTTATGAATAATGATTGCTCATCATCTCAGACGTCCAATTCACTGCTGAGTCGTCTCCCGATCAAGAGAGAATGAAGGTGTGGAAGAAGCCCTTCCTGTTCTGAGTAGTAATTTGTGCTTGGTTCCTATCTTCCTTAGCCTTGCTACTGTTTCCTGGTGGCTACCTTCCACTGGATGTTCTGTAATTTCTACAGCACACTTCGCACATGTGTACAAGGCTGCTGAGCTTCCATTCCCACCCTTGTCTACACCCAGCACTGGGTTCCTCTTCTCTTTAGTATCTGCTGTTTGACCCCTAACCACCCTTATCATTCCTCCCTCCCAGAATTCAGCTGTTCTCTGAGTACATGGTGCACTCTAAAGCTGCACAGAGTCCATGACACAGGATGACAGGAAACAAAACAACACTAGACATGAGAAGCCTTTTTATGAGTTACTAGTTAGGGATGTCAAAGGGACTCCCAAAACATTATAGGGTATTGCTCTATAAGGGGGGGTCTTTGCTTTGGCTGTCCCTCTCTCAAGAGGTGGAAGTTAAATCCTTGTTACTGAAGACACCATGAACTTCAGACATAGGATGCAGAGGCCTCTGAGCTGGATTTGACCTGAAAGCCTCCTTCCTAACTAACTTTTATGGCATAGTAACTCTAAGGGTACAGTAGTGGTACACACATCTTGCCAGTAAACAACAGCTCTCTATTTGAACTCAACACCTGCTCAAGGAGAAGAAAATCATGCCTAGAATTGGAAACCTAGCCAACTATCCAGGACTAGGGAAGTCATGGATCTTGGGGGAGAATCTACAATTGGCACTTTACTAAACCAGGATAATCCCTAACTACATTCTAATTTGTCTTATATCAACAGATAAGTACAGTCCTCATTTCTCATCAAGGAAACTTCTCTTTACAACAGTGACCATTATAGAAACCCACAGCCAATCCAAATGCAGAGTTATGGAGCCTAGTCCCAACTGATACCTCCACAACTCACCTCCTGTCCCTAAGGCTCAGGGATCTTAACAAAAAAAGAGGTCAGAAAGATTGTAAAAGCCAGAGAATCAGGTAGTTAGCTCTGAGGTTGTATCTCTTAAAAAATGTCAGAAGCTACACCCATGAAGTCTTACTGACATGGCCTAAACAAGAGCTGAACAAAGATGACACCAATAGACAGGCGAACACAGACAGGGGAAAGTTCAGGAAGTCTCAGTGTAGTGGGTTGGGCTGATGCTGCTAGTATTCTAACACTAATAGTGTTTCCTCAAAACCTGGTTGCCTGGTTGCCCCAGAGAGAGTCTTTGTGTAGATGCTAAGTGATCCTGTCCCCAAGCTATTTCATTGGTAAATAAAGATGCCAACAGCCAACAGCTGGGCAGAAGAGACATAGGCAGGGTTCAGGTTTCCGGGCTTGGGATTGGAGGAGAACCACAAAGAGAGGAAGAAGGTAGAGGAGGAAGAGAAGCAACTATGGGTTAGATGAGCCATAAAAAACAAAACAAAAAACAACAACAAAAAAAACCAAAACCAAAACCAAAACCAAAACAAAACAAAACAAAACAAAACATGGCTCTGAAGGCTGGCCAATTGGAGTTAAAAGCAGCCCAGATGAAACATAGTAAGTAATAACATGGGATTATTGATAGGAAAGTAGATTGTAATAGCATAGAGGATAGGTATTTGGTCAGCTTTTGTGCTGTTTAAGGTTTATTGTAAATATAAAGGTTGTGTGTGTCTTTTATTCAGGAATTAAATGGTCAAAGGTGAGGTAGAAACCCCAGGTAAGGATTAAACATTTCTACATCTTGTTAATCCTAGACAAAGAACTACAGGCAACTAAGGAATATGCTGAGATCAGGAGAAAGAGTCTTTCCCTGAAAACATATGAACTGAGAAGGTCCCCTGGGCTCTGAAAGGAGATTTGATGGACATCCTGTTTAGGGCTGAGTGTTGCAAGGTTTCTCACTCTCTGCACATTGTCTAGCTGGGGACCTCTGCATTTGTTCCTAGGAAGCTCTGTTGATGGCTGAGCAAGGCATTGATCTGTGAGTATAGCAGGATGTCATTCAGAACCATTTTATTGGTACTTTATAACAGGAGTACTTGGTTTTACCACACCTCCCTGGGCTATCTAGTCTCAGGTTCTTAGTCACAGAGACAGTATGGGTTTCATCTTAAGGAGTAGGCCTTAAGTCAGCAGATCTTGCAGGCAGGACACCATTAAAGATTAATGAGTCTGTGGCTGCTTTGGTGGTTACATTTTGGAGCCTGTAGTGTACTTTCTTATACCAAAGTCACCAGCACAGAGGGGTGAAGGCTCCATGAGGGCATCAGCTTGACTTCTCTATGGTCAATGAGTTGTGCAGGTGATGTTTTCACCAATGAGGCCTTGCTATCAGCTTGTGGAAAGCAACCTATAGTCTTGTCAACAGTGTGGGTGGTTTGGGGGTTCCTATGGGATCTCTTTGGCTAGCTCAATTTAGATGTAATCCAATCTCGGTACAGAAGCTTCATTTAGTGATAAGAAATGTGGAGTTGGGACTCTGTCTATCCAGTTATTTGACAATTTCATTTAGATTGCCTTCATTTATGTATATATTTTAGGACTCTTCTTCTGTATTAGGTGTTCATTTTTATATTAAAAACCCTTAACTGATGCTGATTTTTAGCTCTCTCTCCCTTCACTCCTTCTCCTATTCCCCTCTCCCCTCCCCCTTTCCACTTGATCCTCCTGTTCCAGCCCCACTCCCATCAATTCATAACTATTTTATTTCTCTGTTCTCTCCTAGAGAGATTTATCTGTCCCACCCCCAACCCGTAGTTGGAGGTTTTTTTTTTTTTTTTTTTAACTTAATATTTCTCTTTGGTGTACGTGTTTTGTGCAGAAAAAAAAATCCTGATGTATAGTTTAGAGAGTTGAGGAAGACAAAGAAGCAATATGTGTAATTGCTAGTTTATAATCAACAAGGGCAGGCTAGCTTGCTTTCATCAGGAGAGAGAGGGAACAAAAGACATTGGAAGGAGACGTCTGAAAGAATATCACTGTATTATAAACCAAATTCTAACTGTGTACATAAAGCCAATAAATTTTTCCAGTGAATAGGTATACTACCTAAAAAGCTTTTTCCAGATTCTTTGTCCCAATATGTTAATGGGTTTCTGCATCATAAATCCAGCCTTTCCCCTAAAAGGAAAATGTTTGCAGATGCCAACGATTGAACATGTTCTGTATAAAGACAAGTACCAATCACAGAGGAAATTTCAATGCACAGTTTTAGCTGTTGAGCTTCTCTTAGAAAAATGACAAAAACACTGGGGGTAGGGTGGGGTGCAGTTTCACACAGAGAAAAATGATAGTGAACTCCAGCACAGGCTAGGCTAGTTCCCCAAATCTGGTCAAAACCTCCAAGCCTAGGAGTTGGGGGCGGTGTTTGAAGAGCTACAGCAGTATACTTGCATAGAAGAGAGAATTTCTAGTGATGACTGTAAGTGACAATAATTTTTGAGGTATTTGAGTAAAATACTTCCAAACAGCTAATAGAGAGGATTTAGAATGAAATGTGGTGTATCTGAGGTGGCAGATACAGCAGTTACCTGAGCTGATCAGTATACTGTGAAATACCAGAACATGTGAACATGTTAATTACAAATAAAAATTTGTAAATACAAATAATATCTATGTATATATATACATATATTTATGTATATGTGTAGATGTCTCTGTGTGTGTATGTAGCATGTATTGGATTAACTCAAAACCCCAATCCCACATATGTCCTCTGTTATCCCCCAATCCCTAACCATAGATAGCATTTGCTTTCAGAATGTTACATTAGTTAGAGTTTCATATTTTGTTGGAGCGGTTTTAGAAGCTGGAGAAGGAAGGAGCTGGTGGGCTGCTGGCTAGAGCAGGCTCGAACACTGTCCGAGGAGCTATTTTCTCACTATAAGCTGCCCAGTGCCAAATGGAGAAGTCCAAATATTTCACAACTCAGAGCCTGTTCCTTGTGAAACTCTGGCTCTTGAAAACTTGTTTGCCAGTTTTCAGAGGAACTCAGGAATGCATCTCAGAGTCCAGGCATCCACTGGGCTCTTTTAGGGGAGGTGGAGTAGTTGGGGTGTTTTACATTTCCTCCTTCACCATCACAGACAGCCATCCCACCCAGGCAGGGACACAGAACAAGAGACTCAGATGTCAGTAGTTACAGGGATTCTGCAGGAAGCAATTGAGCTACCACAAAAATGTCCTTGGGCCTCTCCCTGACAGGACATGCCTGCCCCTGAGGAATTCTTTCATTGGTCTGTACTCCCAGCTTCCTTCTCTTCTGCACTCTCTAGTTTCTGTCCCCTGCTTTCCTCCTCTCCCTGCTATTCTCACTGTGTGATACAAAGATTCAGAGGTGAAAAAGGACAGTGCATGCATGCAGGGAGTTTGAGTAATTCGGTAAATTTCCATCACAGAACCTTGGCACTATGGTGCGGTTCGTTTATAGAAGTGGAAACTGGCTTGGTTTTTAGGGTTTTTTTTTTTTTTCATTTATTTTTTTAAAGGTAAAATTGAAAGGAAGCATTATGCTAAGAAAGATCACACACATATGAACAAGCTTCTAACTCAGATATAAACCAGAAACAGAGACAGGGACAGAGACAGAGACTTCTTTTTAAATAAATACCCACATAATGAGACAGGTAATTTGGAGGGAAACTCAATAATTCTGGTCCTAAATTTGTCATATTATACACAACCAAATAACAGCATCTCCAGTGTGCTGTACATATGTGCATATATGTGGGCAAAAACCTATGCTTATATATCTCTATATTAATATTCTCATGTGACTGTTTTAGGATAAACAAAAAATAACTTGCTCTAGATCTGTGAAAAAAAAAATACCCAGTATTCCCAAAGCCCGAATGTATAACTGTGCAGTGAAAGGTGAAGTTATAGGTTGTGACTAGGGTCTGTAAGCCTCCTGCACCTTGGCTGGGGTCTGTAAGCCTCCTGGGCTGTGGCTGGGGTCTGTAAGCCTCCTGTTAATGGCCAAAAGAGAGCAGAAAATTCATTCTGTGACAGGTGTTCAACCCTGCCACTAGAATGCACAAACAACCTTAGACATGTGACTAAGTATGATTACATCTCAACAAAGATACAGCCAATCAAATTTCAATTTCAAGGAATATGTCCTAGCATCTGATCCAGTCAGAATTTCTAAAAACTATCAGCTGATGGGTGATACAAAAATGGGTCAGTTTGTCAGTCTTGTTTTAGAGAGAACTACTTACAGAAAGAAGGACAGCCTACCATATTCTGTATTACAGATGTGTTGAGATTTCCAACAGCAAAATACCTTCTGGTATCCTGCCACAGAAACCCTCATTGCAACCAGTGACATGTGCATTAGTTTTCATATAAAGAATGAGGAAGTTGAAAGGGTACAATAGTCATTCACTCACATATGGCTGAGTCCAGTCCTAGGGCTGGGCCTGTATTAGGGCTGAGGTATGAGGAACCAAGGTATACGACTTAAGGTACAGTTTCCAAATTATGTGGCAGAGATCCTTGCAGTACAGTCATGTATATGGGTTCTGTGTAGGAAACATATGTTGGGTGGGTAGTAGAGGATAGTGTAGAGGAAGGAGTATATAGCTCAGAAGAGAGAAAAATAAGCAGCTGAGAAGCAGGCTTTGTCCAGTTACTACAAGGACTTGTATGAGCAAAGAAACAGAGAGACAAGAAAAGACAATGGATACAGGAGCTTGGAGCTGTTCAGTGTTTCCATCACAGAACATAAGCACTGGTGTAGAGCTTCACAGGGGCAAAGAAAAGGTGAGTAGAGATCTCTTCACATCATGTTCATGAGGGCAGCTTCATCCTGGTGGTAAGACGAAGCCAATGAAGAGTAGGAGGCATAGGAGTGATATGGATCAGATTCATTTTTCTTTCCAGAATGATCTCTCTGTCCAGAGGGTGTAGAATAGATTTGGCGAAGACAAATCCAACCTTTTAATTCACAAGCAAAGAGAACTCACCTTTATAGTTTGGATCCCAAATGACTGTCCTAGGGCTGTAAGTCTGAACACCTAGTGCATACCTTATGACATAATTCGGGAAGATTGTGGGGACCTGGCAGAGTTTTCTCCACCCTGATCCTTCAGGATGTGAATGCTAGAAGTTCCCACTGCCACAGACAAAGCTTCCTCGGTTGCCATGCCTGGCCCACCATGATGGACTGAGAGTCCCTGAAATTGTGAGCCAAAAGAAACCCCTCATCCCTACGTTGCTTCTCTGAGGCATTTGGTCGTACCTGTGTGAAAGTTACATTTTTAGTTACATTGTGTTGGGGAGTTGAGAAAGGTTTGCACTTCTCCACAGGAAGCTAAGCTCAGAGAGCCTTTGGGACATCTAGTTTGCAAGATTGTTCTGCAACAAAACCACTTCCTAATCTTTACCAACTTCTTTTTTCACAGTCTCTTATAAAGTTGGACCCTATCCTTATTCAAAAGAAACAAACTTGGGTGTGTCAGTCCCATCAACTCTATCCTGAGTACCTACACATGCTGCTTAGTTCCAAGGGTATGCTGAGAACCATATCATCAAATTATTTGTCTTTGATTTTTCAGACTCCAAATTGTTATTCATGTGAAGGTAATTGTATTTTCTGGACTGAAATTCACAATATTAAGAAAGGAATGTGAACATTTTGGTTATATAAATAAGCAGATGACTCTCATGACAAGGTAAATTAAGCCTGTTCACAGTAGCCTAATGATTTTCAAAGGCTTTTCACAAAATTGAATTTACCTACCAGGTGTATTTAAAAACTACTTTTGGGTCATACTCAACTGGTGGCCCTGCCCTTGTCCCCTGCTTTGCCTTTTGGACCCATGGTTTTGTGTAACCAATCCTCATGCTTAAATTGTAAAACCAGAGGTGCAGTGGTTTGGATATTCTTGGCCCAGGGAGTGGTACTATTAGAAGGTCTGGATTTTTTGGTGTAGGTGTGGCCTTATTGGAGGAAATGTGTCATTGTGGGGGTGGGCTTTGAGGCCCTTCCCTAGCTGCCTGGGAGACAGCCAGTCTTCTCTCCTGTTTGCCTTCAAAACAAGATGTAGAACTCTCAGCTCCTCCAGGGCCATGCCTGGCTGGACACTGCCATGCTTCCTGCCATGATGAATTAAATGTTGTCCTTTGTAAGAGTTGCCTTGGCTGTGGTGTCTCTTCACAGCAATGGAAACTCTAAGACAGGAGGAAACTTTGTTCCATTCTTAAGATGCAGTCCTCACCTTGGAAAGGATGTGTGTCTTTGAGTCACAGAAAAGCCTGTGCCCTCTAGCACTGAGAAGTCACACCACAGAAAGAAGCAAGTGTTAGTGAATCAACTTCCCCTTCTGCCCAGATCTGAGAGGTGACACAGTTCTTGCATCTGCCAAGGGGCTTCAGCTCTGACAAGCTGAGTCAGCATGTTACCAACTGTTCTCCATGGTTTTGAGCCCATATGTGGTAGCTGGAAAAATCTGAACTGGGTCAGTCTTCCTTTTGTATGGAGCCTTAACGTGTTGTGAGATACAAGAAATGTCTTAAGTACTACAAGTAAGATGGGTGGCGCTTGTTATTTTATGTGGTGTAAGAGAAAAGTATTGAAGGTATCTGAGATAGACTCTGTCATTTCTTGCCTGTCTTAACTTCTGTTAAGATATGAGTTGTGAATATAGCAGCTATGGATGTCATTTTTTTTTCAGACTTCCCTGTGAAAGAATCTTTGCTTTACTGGGTTAATTATTTGACTATATATGTGGCTGGTTAGACAGACAGACAGACAGACAGACAGACAGACAGACAGATGATATATTATAGATTGATAGATAATACATACATATTACATATTATGATATATATGTTATAGATATTAGATCAATAGATACAGACAGACAGATAGACAGAACAGAAAGATAAGTAGATGGTAGAAAATAGACAGATAGACAGACAGATGATAGATGGTAGATGAGAAGTACATACATGTTGCAGGTTTTTCCCTGTCTAATTACATTAGTGCAGAGGACACCTGTGATTGGACAGGGAGAAGGGAGGCGGAGCTAAGAGTTGCAGAGATGGAGAGCTGAGGGAAAGGGAGGCAGAGCTAAGAGTTGCAGAGATGGAGAGCTGAGGTGGAAGAGGATGGAGAATGGAGGCCGACATGATGCTATCATAACGTAAGAATTGGGATAAAGCTTTATCATTAACAGTTGGCTCAGAAATTATCATATTGGCATCTTGTGTATTGAGAATTTATTGATATATGAATTTGATTGGTTAATTATAGCTTTAAGTCTTGATTTTACCGGGTTACTGGGTATTGTGATAAGCAATACCACACGCGAGGTCAGCGGTTTTATTTAGTTACTAGAATGTGGGATCACGGACTATATGGGTTTATGTCTGAGAAAGAACTAGCGGCTCCAGGGACGAGGAGATCTGGGAACACAGCAGTCAGGCTCAGTGGGGGCTAGCTGGAGAGAGTAGCATGGCGAGAGAACACTCCAGTGTCAGCACTAGCGTGGAACGAGCCAGTTCGATTTTTTTTTTAATATTTCCTACAACACATATATATATAGAGAGAGAGATTATAGCTTGATATGTATATGATAGGTAATAGGTAGAGAGAAAGATGTAGATGGTAGAAGATAGATAGACAGATGATAGATGATAGATTGATCAAATGATAGATGACATACATATATGTAGATGATAGGCATATAGATTGATGTTACATGCTGTATGATAGATAGGTAGACAGTAGATAGTAGATAGATAGACAGAGGTAGGTACGTCTATGCTGGAGCTTCTGTTTGGGATTAGTAAAGTAGAAAGACCTACCCTACCTGTGCAGCACCTTCTCACAGACTTGGACTGAATGAAGAGAGTATTCTGAGCATCAACAATCATCTCTATCTGTTTTCTGACTTTGGAAACTGGTGTGACCAGATGCTTTGACACTCTTGATGCTATGACCACCCACTAAGAATCGTACCCTCAAACAGTGAGCCAAAAATAACTCCTTTTTCCTCAGGAGGACTCGGTCAGCTATTCAGTCACAGCTTTGTGCTCAGTTGTCACTCTTGAGTCAGGAAGCATCATTATTATCATTTTTTTTCCTTTTTGCCCTTTCTAGAAACTGTTCTTTTGCCACCAAGCAGATGGACAGCTATTATAAAGAAAGATATATCTTGCTGGGTTGGCTGCCAAAGGAGATCCACAGTTGTATTATGGCTGAAGGGAGGGCAGAGCTCAGCTCCTGCTTCAGAACAAGGTGAGGCTAAGAGAGCAGGCCTGGTCCCAAAAGTACCCGCTGATTATGCCGCTCTGGGCACAGGAATCATCTAGACTGCTGGGTCAGAGATGGGAGCGGTGACACTCAAGATCAGGGGCCTGGGGTCAAGTCAGAAATGATAGCAAACGAAGTGGCAGTGAGTGGAGGCAGTGCTGCATAATCTTAAATCCCCAGAAGTCTAGATGGCACAAAGAGGAGACTTGGACATATGGCCACTGAGGCAGATCTCAAAGCCAGTGGGATGCAAGGGGTCTGAGCCCAAGGTTCACGGTTTGGCTAGTGCTTGCCTAGGTGTTGTGGGCTGTGCAGCATGAATCTCCAGTGAGGTGTGTGGAGTCTGTGGTCATCACCTGTCCATCCTCACTAGAGAAGCAGGACCCTGTTTATCCCTCATTAACAAGTACACACAAACTCGCTTGCCACCTTCTTTCCTGGTAGGAGGAACTGGGCCTCTTTCATACTTTTGTTGTCTCAGTTTCTCCTCCTCCTGAGGAGCTATGGTGATTTCTCTGATCCAGAACTCTTGAGATACGACTGTAAGATACGATTCAACCTGTCCTGATCCCCTCTTGCTTGGAGATTAGCCTGTTGCAGAGTTTGTGTATTCTGATCCTCTTGGCTCTCTGTAATGGTCTTACAGGGTGTGAGTCCTAGAAGGCATGGGGGTTTCACCAACACATTCACATATATATTTAGGTTAGGGGTGTGATATTGGCACTCTCATTCAGTCCTCTTATCTAAGCCATAGTATCCAGTGGCTTCATTGATAATAAAAGGGACATTACATTCTTTATCTGCCTAATTTTGTGGCTTTTTTCCCCTCTGTTAATTCTGAGTACTTCTGTGCTGATAGCATAAGCAGACTTTGCAATGGTTATTATTTTTGTGTTTGTGTGTTCATATTTGTGTGTGTATATATGTATATATGTGTGGGTGTGCGTGCATGTGTGTTTGAGTACAAGCACTTGTGGGCACATGTGCACATAGAGGTCAGAGGTCAATATCAAGTGCTTATGGCAATCTTCCCCCTTTCTTTCTGGTTAAGTTTTCTCACTGACCTTGGAACTACTTGGCCAGTGAGCACCACAGACCTTGTATTTGTCTGTTCTGTGGGTGTGCACCAACACACAGAGTTGAACATAAATTCTGGAAGTCTAAACTAATGTCCTCATACTTGCTTGACAAAAACTTTACTGGCTCAACCATCTCCCAACAATGTCAAACCTCATCTCAGGCTCTGTCGGCATTGAGCTACACAGTGGTGAGCTGGCACAGCCAATAGGCAGGAGATCTTAAGGGGAATGGAGGGTCAGAGAGGAAGCAGGCAAAGAAGAAGCCTTTCCCATCAGCAACCACGGAAGTCTCCAAAGCCTGACTCTGATGAGAAAGCTTTTAGCAAGGGCTTGCCTGGACCAGTGCATACTTCACCAAATTATTTAACAAGTGAAATTTGACCTGGTATAGTTGTGAATTTTTGTTTTCTCATATTTGCTTTTGTAAATTCTCTCTTGGTACCTGTCTCCTGAGCCTTGCCTTTTAGATGAGATCTCGAATTGATGTCCTTCTCTTCCTCTTTGGGTCATTCTCAGATAATAACGAAAACCTCTTCAGCTGCAGCTAGCCACAAAATGCATCATACTAGAAATAAGGCAAATAACCTTAGCTACAGCAAGAAGCCCACTTTCCTCTGCGTAGGCTGGTGTTAGTCTGGAGACAGGTATGAATGGGGAGGGGAGATGTGCCTGCCACCTTGATTTCCCCTTTAATTCACTGGATGGAACTGTGGGCCTGGCATTCTCCAGATCCTCCCCTTTGTCATCCTCCACCTCCTTGCTGTAGATTTTTTCTCTCTCCTCTGTAGGGTCATAGCATCTTTTCCTTTCTCACGGGGTCTTGGTTTCTGGGAGGTCTTGGCCTTGTTGTTGCTTTTATTCCAAGTCAACTACGTTTTCCACTTCCAATTGCTAGATACTCCAGGTGACTTTGTCATTCAAGCAGAGGCTTACTCAGCAATCTACACATCCAAGGGAGTCAGTGGGACTTTAGGGGTGTTCTTGCAGCTGGTATGCAGACACAGAGAACTGCTAGGGGGTTGCCTAGTAGAGCAGAAGTCCACACTGGGTAGGAAGTAGGGGCTAATTGAGAGAAGTGTGGGTTCTCTCTACCAAGCATCCACAGGTCATGCGGATCTTGACGATCCCCATGGAGATCGTCAAGGAGACGAGAGCACTAGACGTAATTTTTATGTCTGAGAGTTTGAAGGCATGGGGGGGGGGGGATTCCAAGAAAGACAATAAGGGCCATGGATATCAACTTAATAATCCTTTTTGTTTAGGATGCTGGGAAGCCCCACCTCATCAATTCCATACAGAAAGTTTCCAGGCTTTCCAGAAAATAGTGCCTTTGCTTGAAAACATTCAGTCTTTCCTTACCTGCAGGTTCCTGCTGCCAGTAAAGGTGACTCTGTGATTTCCTTCCAAAAGATGTGTCAGATTTAGGAATGTGGGACAGATACTAGAGGATTCTGATTATCCCTATTCTGGCCCGATTTATTTTAAATAAATATTCAAGCATCACCTGAACTTGTTAGAGGGAGGTTCCTTGACAATGATTCTCAGCTCCCCTTCTAGCCCATAAGCAGTTCCAAAATTCTTGAATCTTGGTAGAATCCTGGCTTTCTTTTAGAAATGAAGCCGAAATACCTGCCTCAGTGGTGCAAAGCAAGCTAGGTCGCCTAAGTATGCTTGCCAAGCTTTTCTCTGATGATCTGTCCCATGTGTTCCTACCCTTTTGGGGTCAGGTTCCTGGAACTAAATCAGTTTTACTGGGATCAGCGATGCCATTTTCCCCTGTACAAAAGAATAACAGGGCAGGTGGCTGCTGAAAGAGGCTTTAAGTAAATTTAAACCATCTGGGAGAGCCAAAGTCAATGTTTTCTTTAAGGCCAAGGAAAAGAGTGTACACAGCCATAGCCTTTTACCTCAGCGGACACAGCAGACGTGACCTCAGTATCAATGACTGGCTTCTCCAGTGTGTCCCTAGGGATTCAGGTTTGGGTAATGCCTTCTGCCAGTTTGTTATTAGCAGGACGTTCTAGTAGTCGAAATAACACTGCCTTGCTTCTACCCCAGGGAAGCAATGGTAATGATGCTTATACTTTTAAAGTATCAGCCAGGCCCCAACCAATACTTCCTGTTTCCTCCCAAGAGCCCTGTGCAGTAACCGTGATTACTTTGTGCTCAGATAATAAAAAGGGGACTGGTAGAAAATCAATTTTCCCCAGTTATCCATATACTCCCCAGTGGCTTCAGCCTGTGTTTGATGTGACTCCAAAGTGAATTGTCATAATTACTACCACCCAGTTCTCTTCATCTGTTGAGCTAACACATCTCCCCAAATGGGCTTTTCTTTTGCAGTGTCTACACCTATCAACCATGACGGACTGATTCTCACAGTTCTGTGGGCAGATTTGTGGGTGTTCACAGTGGTGTTGACACTATGCTGTATTCGAACTGAAGTGAGGACCTTCAGCTCTCCTGTACCCAGCCTCTTTCTGCCACTCACTCTCTCGGGCATCTCCATATGACCCCTCTTCAGCAGAATAGTCTAGAATGCCCCATCGTGCAGCGACTTGGATCCAAGGAAACACAAACCTTGGTTTGCAAGTGCTTAGCAAGTCTCTATATCCCAGCAGTTAGCGTCTCATTGACTCAAGCAAACTTTAGGGTAAAGAAAGCTCAGATCCAATGAAGGAGGAGGCTATTTATCAATGGTGAATAACAGAGGTTTTTGTGCATTTGTTTGTTTTGAATTATGAGGACCACAACACAACAACAATCTATCAAATAGCCAATAATAATACTATAACTAAACCTTTCATTTATTGAGCACCTACTAATACCAGTCAATACATTCTAGTCTTTATATCATATGTCCCTTTAATCATCATTGTAACCTAGCCGATAGCTTGTTGTCATTTTTCCTCATGTAACGAGAGGAAGCAGAGGCTCAGAGACCCTAACTTGATAAAATAATAAGTACTGATTTGGGGGTTTCAAATGTCATAGTACAAAATATAGAGGTAGGGCTTAGAGTAACTAAGCCTTGAAGTGCCTGCCATGCAAGCCCTGGGACAGAAACTCAACCCTCAGCATCCACATGAAAAGTCTATAAATCGAGAACTTAAGGTAGGGTGGCGGGGGCTGGGGGGGTGCAGGTGGATCACTGTAAGTCGAAGGCTGGTGACAACTCCCTGCCAAAGGTGGGTAGCATCTGAGGAACAAAAACTAAGGTTGCTGGCACACCAAACACATGTGTAGACATATGTATGCGAGGGCTCTCTCTGTCTCTCTCTGTCTCTCTGTCTCTGTCTCTGTCTCTCTCTCTCTCTCTCTCTCTCTCTCTCTCTCTCTCTCTCTCTCTCTCTCATTCTCTCCCTCTCTCATGAGTGCACACGCACACACACACTCATACACATGAACAAACATTCACACGAGCAGAGGAAAGTAAGAAACGAGGTATAAAGAAAAATAGGAAAGGATCTGTTTTATTGCTGTGACAGCACTTGCAATCTGGAAGGAAGGAGAAATGGTCCTGGTTCTCAGCTTCTACAGTACGTCAAATGCTACAGTACATTTGTGCTTTCCTGCCTTGAGACCAACTTCCTTTCATTTGTATACACCTTTCTAATTCTGGAAATGTGGACCAAGAACATAGTCAGTAAACAAGAATGGGCATAGTTTGGTTTGTCAAAATAGGAAAGGATATAGTGTGGCTTTTCTTGTAATCGCTCCCCTGTTTTAAGCCTCAGCAGAAAAAGCCAATCCTTTCTCTGGCTGTGTTTTCAAAAAAGTTCTCCCCTGGAACCCTTTGGAGAGCAGAGAGCCAGAGAAAGAATGGAATGGAAGGAGCTGTACCCAACAGTAGTGCAGATTTCCAATCCTAACTTAGATCTTTGGAAAATCCCTTCATGTTCACAGGCACGCGCACACGTACGCATGCACGCACGCATTGACTCTGTGTGTTTGACAGCTTAAAAGCCACCCTGCTACTTGAGCTCATTTGCCAATGTCCTTCCGTGCCCATCGTCACTCGGGGCTGTGGGCCAGCAGGCAGTGAACACAGTGTTTGGCCTGTCCCAGTGCTCAGGATTGCATGAAGCGTGGGCATTGTTGAATGAGCCTGGCGAGGAGGGCAGTACATAAAAGCAAGCGAATCATGTGGAAAGATTCATGGAAACTTATATTAAAATATGATACCTCCAAAAATAATTTCTTGCAAGCAGCAAGAATTAGTGCGTTGTGAGACAAACAGAGCTTTCACTGTTAACCTCAGGGAAGAAACAGGAGTGGGGGTGGGGTGAGTGGAAAATATCACTGTATGAACATTCTCTCTCTCTCTCTCTCTCTCTCTCTCTCTCTCTCTCTCTCTCTCTCTCTCTTTTCATGCTAGGCAACATTCATTGATCAAAGTGCTGTTACCACTTAGTTGAAGGGGTATATAAAAAACCAGAGCATGTGATTTGTGGAGCATTGTAGGGTACTTGGAATTTTCACTGCTATGTCTGTCTTGCTCTATCTTGTTATTTTGGTCTTTGAACTAATTTTGAAATTTCAGGCCATTGCTTGCCTTTCTGAATGTGTAGGTGGTTAACAGAAATGTTGACAATGAGTGCTGACAGCCTGGGCTGACATTAGAGTTGTCTTTGCCTGTGTCTTCATTTCCTGTCCTACCAGAGTGGCAATAGTTTAGTGACACAAAGATGCTGAAAATAGTGTTTTTTAATCAACTTCTTTTAAAATGAAACCCATGGAGAATGGGGTTATTTCCCCCAGAAGCTTAACATTGCTGTCAACTCTCCTCCTTCTCCACCTGTCCCCCTTCCCCCACCCCCAAATAGACTTGCAGTGCTAAATGAGGACAGCAAATGATTCATACGTGAGCAAATTTATAATTCATTTTAGGAATAAAGCTGAGTCCATAAATTCCAGTCCAGGAAAAATAAGGGAGAATGAATGGGCTTAAGGAAACATCAGATTACTTGGTCCAAATAAAAATGTTTAGTGTGGCTTAAAATAAGTCTATATTTATTCTTTGGAATGTACTGTGCAATTAGTATTTCCTCTGTTGAAAAGTCACTTAAAATGGCCTTATACTATATTCATCTTGTGAATCACAACCTATGGCAAGAATATACTTTGATTTCATGGGTTGTTCTGTGAAGAAGGCTTGTCACACAATGTTGTTGACACTGGACAAGACATTAGGCTTAGAGATTTTATCATCATCCTAAGGTCACCCACGTCATAAATGACTTGAGTTGTGTATTATGGCTCCTGAAGTGGAAACTTAAGGGTTCTTTGGAAAGTCAGTTGGATGGTGTTTTACTGGAGCAAACATGTGAAGGAACATTTTAAGAAGAGGAGGCAGGTGAAAGGTTAACGCAGGCTTGTGAAGGAACATTTAGCTGAAGCAGACACAGGAGAGAGGATATTCTGCTAAAGCAAGAAGGTGAAAGGACATGTGACACAGGACTCCTCCCTAACAACACACATGTATGGGTCTGCCTTACATTTCGTAATTGAGCTCCATTGGTGGGGACTCCATAGAGAGAAACACCAAAAATTTTCTGGTGATGTGCTGCAGTTTCTTTTCACTTTCTCAAACTCAGGCTGATTGGCAGAGTGATGTCTGCCGAGACAGACTCATGTACAAGATCCATGGAGAGCATGTGATGTTTGCAGGGAGTACAAAAAGGACTGAGCGGGCAGTGAGGGAGGCAGAGCTTGGCTTGCTGGAGCTAGATGTGCAACGCTTTTCGTCTCCCGCCTTCACTGATCTTGATCTTTACTTTGATGAGATAGTCACAGGCAAGGACTTCTCCTGGCATGCCTCCTGGTTGTGCTGAGACTGGGGCCTGGTTGACTCTCCTAGGGAGTGATTTCGCTGATTTTTCCTATCCTGATTCTACTGAACTAGACTGCCGGTGTATCTGTGAAGTGTTTGTCAGTAGACTGAGCTGTTGCTGCTAACTCCTGTGAACTGAACTGCTGATTTCCTGACAATGCAGATGGGATTTGCTCCAAGAACCATTTCTAAACGATCCACTTTCCCCATATTCTTGCCTTTCTGCTACCTCTCGTGGATGGTGGGCTAGAAGGGAGGTCAAAGCATTTAAGAACCATCATTAAAATAGGTTTTGAAAAAATTAAAGTTATAGGCTCCGAACCTCCATTCCTGAGCCTCCCAGGCACTTTGCTCTCATCTCTACCATAGCACTTTTCACAGTGCATTAGAATTATTCTTGTCATAGAAGATGCCTAAAGTCTTGCTTACTTAATGAGCAATTAGAAGTATAAAAATTACTTCCCGGACACAAAGATGCTAAACTGAGTTGAGGGACAAGAAACATAGATGTGAAGCACTGGCACAAAGTACAGAAGGAAGAATTTTATGCTGTGGTACAGATACTTCATAATACATAAATCCAGATGAGCATGGTATTATAGGAAAAGAGAGTAACCAGGGAAAATTTCAATATATGTGCAGAATGAGTGATTGGGAACTTATGAAGAAAATAATAAATCCATTGGCATTCTTTTATAAGGTCCATAGTGATATATTTTAAACACTGAAGATATCTACTCTAAGTACAGCTACTGCATAAGAAGAAGAGGGTTAATATATGTTCTAGGGCAAGGGGAGGGTTCAAGAAAAATCTTTTGACTGAGGAAGACCTCATGCCTACTCTATCAGCTTAAGTGACATTGACCATGTGCCTGAATAAATGCATTTTTGTTGTTGTGATGAACTAATGGATTGAGTTAACCTCTAGCAAACCTCTAGTAGAGCAGAGAGGCAGGAACTTACATCTAGATTACAGCAGAAAAGTATATTCTTTCTCCAAACAAAAGAATGAGCCATGGGCCTTAAGAAACCACCCAAATTAAAGCAGAAGGACTTTACACTTTCAGCCACTGGCTCCATATATGTGTCTGTCTGCCATCTAGACAGATTAAGGGTTTTCAACTCTGCCTTAAATGAAGGAAAGCTAAGTTGGTGTGAGTTGTTTATGATGTTTATTGTTAACACTTAGTGTTTATTGTAAAGATCTCTGTCTTAGTTAGGGTTTTAATCTGTGAAGAGACACTATAGCCATGACGACTCTTATAAAGGAAAGCATTTATTTGGGACTGTCTATCCTTTCACTGGTTTGGTCCATTGTCACCATGAGGGAATGGATGATGGGAGGCAGGGAAAGAGGGTGGGAATCCCAGGAATGGGATGATGAGAGGTAGCTCAGAGTTCTACATCCAGATTGTCAGGCAGCAGGGAAAGAGGGTGACACTGGGCCTGGCATGAACATCTAAAAGCTCAAAGTCTACCCCCAGTGACAGACTTCCTCTAACAAGCCCACACATACTCCAAGAAGGCCACGCCTCCTAATAGTGTCACTCCCTGTGGGCCTATGGAAGCCATTTTCATTCAAACCACCACAACCTCTGCTGTGAAATCATGTTCTCATTATTTTTTATTGTAAATATTTCTCTTAATGAATTTATGGTTTTTATGTGGTTACATTGGAAGTTTCAAATGTGTTGATATTGTGTTCATCCTCTGAATTTTAGAAGTTTCATTGGTCCATATAGACCTACAAATTCAAGAATCACTTCCCTTAATATGACCCATTATTTTCAGTCATCTAAATTTCCTTAATTAAATAGAAGAGGGGAGATTTATTTTCAATTCCCATTGCTGGCACTGGTTGGAGCTTATTAGAGCAATGTCTTTTTGAGTTACACCATCCATTGCCTCCTCAAAATCTGCAAGTAGATGACTTGCCTCAGAAGACTATCTGTGTAGCTAGTGGTTTTGGATCTATGATCAGCATTCTAATTAACAAAAGCAAACCCTGCAGCTTCTCAAAAACAACATTGCATTGTTTCATCACAAAGCAATGTCGATGTAATGATCACAGATTTTCACTTAATAATTATGAAATGCACTCTGGTTACTGTGCTGTATGGTAGGTAATTGGCCACACATGGCACATGTTCTGTGTAAATGGCTATAATTCCCATGGATCTTCATGTTGAAGCCAGTTTTGTAGCTATGGTACCAAGCTATTCACTCGGGGACTCAAGCTTAGGACAGTAGTTCTCAACCACCTTAATGTTGTAACTCTTTACTACAGTTCCTTATGCTATGTTGATCCCTAACCATAAAATTATTTCATTGCTACTTCATAACTGTAATGAATCTTGCTACTGTTCTGAAGCATAATATAGATATCTGATATGCAGGATATCTAATATGTAATCCCCAAAGGGGTTGAGACCCACAGGTTGAGAACCAATATTCTGTGGTCATTCCTTGGAACTTGCTGATAAGGTTTAGTAGTCCAAAACTTTACCAGGCTGACAACCAGAGAATAATTGAGAGTGAACAGGTGGGAAAGAGGGAGATGAGAAAGAAAGTGTTCTTTGAGTAGCATCATTGCTGTGGGACACTCAATGTAATGGAGCTGGCTTTCATCCCTCTTTTGCAGTATCTTCAGTTTAAAGGGTAATGTTTACTTTGGGTTTTGTTTAGTAGAGTTCTTCATGGATCTGAAAACAGTATCAAGTTCCAATCTTGGGCTGATTCAACTGGAAACCAAGGTTGGTCACTCAGTTTTCAGAAACTCAGGAAACAGAAAACAGGATGGGGAGGAGACAGAGGTGTTGGGAATTTGTTCTAATGCTTTGTCTATTTTGGCTCCCAAAAGCCATGCTTCTAGATGTGAGGGTCCCTGCCCCCCAGCTAGCTTTCATTGATAATAGAGAATTGCTGTACAGCCATTGGCTGGGCAGGGAGACAGAGTGGGACTTTTAGATAGTGCAACAGGGGACTGAGAGAGGGGGAAGAAGAAAGAATCACCATGACTCAGAGGAAGAGGGATCAGACTTAAGAGCTGCAGGAGAGAAACCATCCAGCAATGTAGGTGGAAAGGGAAGTAGCCTTATTGGCAAACTTCCCAGAAGGTAACAGGGCTGCAAAGATAAAATATAGATTTAGAAGGTGTTGAGTCAGGAATACTGGAGGAAATGTGTGTTAGTTGCAGGGAGGTTTAAGAGTGCCCAACCATTGAGCTAATCAAGACATATCAAAATTAACTGACATATCAAAAGCCAGAGAGCTCTTGGGCAGATGCAATGCAAACAGGACCCACCAGGAGCCAAAATGGTTTAACTGATTCACTGTTACCGATGGCACCCAATATAGGGCAAGAACTCAGTTTTAAAAATTAACTGGAGATTCCCAAATGGAATACACACACACACACCATAATATGAGTTTAGGAGGAGAGGAAAATTGGTTTCTCAGTGAGCAGAGCCAAGTCACATGGTCCCGGCACAAACCATGAAACTAGAACAAAGGGACACCACCAGTGGTGGGGATTTACCTCAGGTCTTTCTAAAGGTTTCTAGATACCTCAGAGAGCTAACTCTTGGAGGCACTGGGAGAGACAGGCTGGCTGCTCAGAGGCAGAGAGTTAGATGATACATGCTGCCTGCTTCGCAGAAGCAAATAATCAAAGGCTAGAGACAAATAAAATTTGATTTAATTGTTTTTAAGGATAGAAGGGAGTTTTTGATCTTAAATTATAGGTCAGAAGCAGGATGTAAGTAGAACAAACTTATCTCAGACAGATAATAGAAGCTTGTTAATTCAAGTTATATAAAGAGAAAGGGAATATATATATACCCACAGAGATATTAAGCTTCACAGAAGAGGGGGATTTAGGAAGAATGAATAAGAAAAATGCTTTAAAGAAAAATTTAAAACATCTATGCTAGGGCGGCTATCAGGATCTTTGAACATGGGCAAATGGGATTTCTGGAATTGTTCAGCCTAATGTGACAAAAATTAGAGCCCAGAAATAGGCTTATACAGTAAGTAGAAAGGAATTTATTTAAAATTAAATGCATAAATAAATAAATAAATAAATAAATACTTTGAGGGTTTTGATCTTAAATTATAGGTCATAAGCAAGGGATAGATAGCCTAAACTTATCTCAGACAGTAGAAACTTAGACCTTGATTTCACTATTAAACATTAATCATGTAAGAACAAAACAGGAGGTAATAGAGGAGCACTATCTCAACAGATAGTATTTATTTAGATTGCTATAATTGTTTTGAGTTGTTTTAGTTATCAAAATTAAGATGATTATAAGTTTGATAGAATTTATGATATTAAACCCCCCCTGGAGAGAGGTCAAACTATTAGTTTGACTCATTCTATACCTTTAATGATTTCCAGTTACTGGACCAAGGTCATGCAATTTTGGGAGAGAGGTCTGTATTTGTGGTAACAGATAAGTAGAAATGGTTTTTGGACTCCTTCCAAAGTGATTGGATCAGATATGATAGGGGAAGACCACCTGAAGATCTTAGCTATAGACAGAGAAGAAAAAAAAATCAAGAAAACCAAACAGGACAGGTAACTTGATCTGTTGATTCCTAGACATGTGAACAGCCCAATAACTGGCTTAGACATAAAAATGTCTCTAGCTAAATTCAGCTATATTTAGACAATAAATCTTGTTGGTTATGGAGTCCTTAAGATTATTTGTGCTCTCCTTCATATGGCATGAATGAAGATTTGTTACAATTGGTTATTGATTAAATTAACTCACAAAAAGACAGTTTTCACCTGCTCAAACAAGGAGAAAAAATTCATCCTTAACTGGTCTGTGCACCTTGCACAATCCATATGAATATCTTAAAAGTACAAAAATTTTGGTTGTGAGATTTATATATCACAGAATGTACAGCTTTAGCAAGATTCATTCTTGTGATGTTGAAGGGATCTTCTGTTCCAGCCCCCTGCTTCCTAATTCTGTCCAGAGACTTGCTTCCAGAACAGCTTCAGGGGTTGCTGCTAATTCCCAGTGGACTCAGTTCATCCAGTCTTTCAGATGGATCTAATCAAAACTTCAGTTAAGTCCTGAGCCTTCTAAGCATACAGAGACTGGATAATAGATGCTAAAGCTAGCTTTCTTAAGTCTAACCAAATTTTCTAATTTTCCTACCCCAAAAGCCCCCTTTAAAAAATTTCTCATTGTCCCTTTTCAGTGGGAAGAGGTTGTGGAGAGTCATCATCCTGACCCCTTGGGTTTGGATGTCTAGTTACGGTTATTTTACAGCTTATAGATAGGTTGTCATTTTAAGGGATAATTTGGAAATGATCATAATTTTGAACAGGTAGGAAACAGATGAGATGGCTTACTAAATTTATTCTTGAGCAAAGCATTATATAGCTGCAATCTTACATTGGTAAAAATATAATTGGTTCAAATTGAAGTTATAATTCAGGTAGGAAATAGATAAGATGGCTTACTAAATTTATTCCTGAGCAAAACATTATATAGCTGCAATCTTACATTGGTAAAAATATAATTGGTTCAAATTGAAGTTATAATTTTATATTGGTACAAAATTTGTAGATTGATGCATATTTAAGGTTTTCATTGGTATAAAATTCTTATATTGATACAAAGTTTGAAATCAATATTGTTACTCTTAGACATTGTGCCTATACAACTAATTAATTCTTATACAAGGCTTCTAATAAAATTAAGAATTCAGCCCTTCTAAAAGCTACTGTTGCAAACTGTAATTTTGTAAGATTATTAAGTAGCATAAATTAAGGGCCAAGTTGTAAACTCACCTTTTTATTAGATTCTGATATAATTATATTTATGTGCTTTCTACAATAGTGAAATAAAAGTAGCTGAGTAGTCAACTTTAGCAATTCAGATATACTTTATATAGTCTTTAAAAAAATCAGAAATCCACAAAATATGACATTTAATATTAATTCATTTAAAGATCATTTGACTAGAGACATGTCTGCTCCTTATGTAGTACCGCCCTTTGAGAAAAATAGCCATGGAACAAAAATTACCTATTCATCCACAGACAAACAATGCTGTGCAAGGAAGGACACACACAATGCAGAATAGTTGACAGCCTAGCTCTGCCAATACAGAGTAGACAAGTCCTTCATAGTTCCTGCTTCATTTCAAGGTCAGTCAAATATTCTGGGCCAGAAGGCTAAAGTCTGAAGCATCAACATTTTGAAGAATAAGGAACTGTCCAGGTAGTCAGCTGTCTCTTCAAATTGGTTAAGTTTTGGAAGCTATGTTTTGTGCTTCCTGTATCTTCAGGTAATATTCAATTTGTTCTCAGATTTCTGATGGGGTAGACGACTAATTATAGTGTCATAATCAAATTCAAGTTGTTTAATGTTGAGGAAGATATAGAAAGGGTGGTTTATAGATGATAATACAAATTAAAGTCAGAACATAATTCAGATACAGAACTGGAAACTCTTTAAGTCAGGAGAAATAGTAGAGTACCTTATCTAATTGACAAATATGATAAAGTGGATGTTAATTATACATCATACTTTGTTATTTACATAATTGTTATGGTTATGTTCAATTTGTATTTGAGGGAAGAGTCATTTTTAAAAATTTTGGACAGAAAGGGTGAGATATTGGGAATTGGTTCTAATGTTTTATCTTATTTCGGCTCCTAAAACCTGTGCTTCCAGACCTGAGGGTCCCTAACCCCAGTTGGTTTTGATTGATAATAAAGAATTACTGTACAGCTATTGATTAGGCAGGGAGATGGGGTGAGACTTTTATATCGTGTGGGCAAAGGTCAGAGAGCAAGGGAAAGAAGAAGAGAGAATCACTATGACTTAGAGGCAGAGGGATCAGATTTAAGAGCTGCAGGAGAGAAACCATCCAGCAATCTAGGTGGAAAGGGAAGTGGCCCTATGGGGGTGGCTGTCCAGAAGGTAACTGGGTAGCAAAGATAAAATATAGATTTAGAAGGTGTTGAGCTAGGAATACTGGAGGGGCATGTGTGCTAGCCATGGAGAAGTTTAGAAGTATTCAGCCATTGAGCTAGTCAAAACATACAAAATTAGCTGGTGTGTGTGTGTGTGTGTGTGTGTGTGTGTGTGTGTGTGTGTGTGTCTTTTGTAAATCCAGAAAGCTCTTGAGTATCAGATGCAGTGTGCAAATGACCTGCTGGGAGCCAAAGTGCTTTAACTACTTCACCATTACATGGAGGAGGGCTTAATGGGAGATGGAATCAAGGTTCAGTGCCTTTGAGTGGGACATGGGATCAAGGTGGACATGGCATCAAGGTACAGTGCCAGCAACTGGTCTTTGAGTCACGTGACCTTGGTGAGGATGCTGTATTTGCTCAGTGGTTCTGGAGGTTCTGAGACTCTGTAAAAGATTTTTATGTGGCTTCCAGTTCTGATGGGGGTGGTGAGTGTTTCTATTAAACAGAGTAGAGCCTGTGTAAGCTGGGCAAACTGTCAGCCCTGTAGATGAGACATCTTGCTCAGGCTGTTATGAAACATTTGCCATTATTAGTTTCTGTTTTCTCTAACTTAGAAAGTAGGCTTCAGATGCCATTAGAATAACCCATACTTTGGAAAGCTGGTAGTGTAGCTCATTTGGCAGAATGCTTACCTAGCTTGCACAAAAGCCCAGTACCATATAAACCAACTGTTTCAGTAAGTGCCTAGATTGATTCACTGCACTTAGTGGTAGAAACTGGAAGATCAGGTAGTTGAAGGCTTTTTGGCTACACAGCAGTTTCTAGGCCAGCCTGGGCTACATGAGGCACTGTCAAGTTGTACCTTTACTGCTATGTTGCCTTTTTATCCTTGGAATATACTCTCCTCTCCCTTTACTTCTCCTCCCCCAGTCTCCTCTCTCTCCTCTCTCTCTCCTCTCCTCTCTCCCTCCTCTCTCTCTCTCTCTCTCTCTCTCTCTCTCTCTCTCTCTCTCTCTCCATTTGCAGCTTTATCTTTGCCATGAGGTTGGCTTAAGACAGGGTGTACTTTGCCAGCCACAGGCCAGTACTCTGTGCAGGCTTGTGGGAAGGAGATATTTGGCAGCAGTATAGCTTAGGAAGCCAATATCTTTCAGCATAAGTTACAGTAAATATTTACAAAATTCAGTGGGTGTGCAGACTTTGAGTGAAAGGCAATCTCACGCACCAATGTTTCTTCTGAATATATGCTCCATTCTTCAGTAACCATGACTAATTCTCTGTTTCAAGGAGCACGGAGTAAATTAGCTCAGCCTAGAAAATAAGGTCTTTAGAATATACATTCTGGAAGTAGACAGACAGTTAGAAGGAACAAGAAAGTGGATGGAGTGCTCGACGCTGTCTTGTACTAATTAGTAAATCAGCTAAATGACTCATCACCATGGCTGCTTCTTCAGCAAAGGGACTGAGCCAAAGAAAGGCACTTATCGAGTATCACTGATGCTGTGGGACACGAAGAAAATTAGACATGGTTCTGCCTTTGAGGAACTTATATTTGTAAAGAAAATATATCTTGCCAGGCGGTGGTGGCACACGCCTTTAATCCCAGCACTTGAGAAGCAGAGGCAGGCAGATTTCTGAGTTCGAGGCCAGCCTGGTCTACAGAGTGAGTTCCAGGACAGCCAGGGCTACTCAGAGAAACCCTGTCTCCAAAAACCAAAAAAAAGAAAAAAGAAAAAAAAAAACAAAATATATCTAGCAATGAAAGGAGCAGGGTTTAATCCTAGCACTGGGAAAGGAAAATCAACAAAGGACTGAAAGATTCCTGAAAATGGCAATAGAACAAACACAAGAAAGGCCATGGTTAATTTATAAATAGAATATCTGGAGCTGTCTGAAAGGGAGCAGAGATGAGTGAGATAGGACTGGCCAAAAGAGAAGATCTCTCAAAAGGAAGTAGATATGAGTGTGTAATGGAGTTCCAGGCTGCAGAAGGCATGGGCAAATTATAGGTCTGATGGATGATCTCTTTGTGCAAGACCAAGGCAGGTAAACCAATCTGACTGAAGGTAAGTTTTAGGTGATGGATGACTGGAGGTGGCACTAGAAATTGCTGGATTCCTTGATTTGGGGAGCAGGAGCTTCTCAGTACACTATGGGAGACTTGCTCTATCAAAGAGACCATCTCTGAATCCCCCCATTTTCCCAAAGCCAGTACATGTACATGTGTGTGTGTGCACATGCATGTGTGCATGTGCATGTGTGTGTGTGTCGTATGTGCTCATGCCATAACATGCATAAGCTGGTCAGAAGACAGCTCTTTGGAGTCAGTTCTGTCCTTCTATTATACAGGTCCCAGGTATCAAGTTCAGATCACCAGCCTTGGAGGCAATCGCCCTTTATTTAGCCACATCACCACCATCTTACTGGTCTCCTAGAAATCTATCTTGGGTCTCTTGCCCTTTGGGATTTTCTTTCGAAGCCAGAAGTCCAGTCCTATTAAGTAGGACCATCTTTCCCGACTTCACTGAGTAACTCTAACGTGAAGGCTAGGCATGTCAGGTGAGTATGTAAGGCCTGGTGAGGAACTCTGCAAAGAGCTTTACTGATCTAACTAGGAAGGTGGTTTCCTCTTGCCTCAGGATGTGTGGGAATTCCTTCCGTGCACACAGTCAAAACAGAGGAGCTTTTCTTATCCACCTCTGCTCCTGAGCTCACCTGGCCCACTCACCTGGCTCCCCACCCAAGAGCCTGAGAAAGTAGGTGTAAAGTAGGGGTACTTGTTCAAATGTTCAACATTGCATAGAGAGGTCCTCCCAACCCCCATTCTGATAATGTGCTATTGTACGAGAAGGGAAGGCTTAGACCTTGTGGTGGTGCTTTCAAAGTGCAGTCACTCCAAAGAGTAATTATGGAGCAGGAGACTGATTACACAAACTGCAGACTAAACAGGCTCTGCGTGCGAGGCCAGCTGACAAAGCAGAGGTAATTAATAGGCAGTTACAACATGGAAGATTCTGGAAAGCATAGTTTTGAAGTTTCAAATCCATGCTCTGACAGAAGAATATTAGAAAGATAGATGTGGTAGGGGCTAAGGAGTCTTGAGGGGGAAAGACATTTGCAATCACTTTTGGAAAGAATCCCTGGTGGGGTTTGGTTCCCACAATCCCTTTAGGAGAGCATTCCCCCCAGTGTTAGGATTGGCACGAGCATGCCTGAGATGATGCTAGAGAGAGACACTGCCACAGCTGTACAAGCAAGCTGCTGCGGGGACCAGACACTTGTTAGTTTTTATGAAGTCGCATGTCTGCTCTCTGCTCTTTGCCTTTCAAAGATGCTTCCTGGTGAGCAGATACAACAAGGACCTGTCTCAGGAAACCCAAGCTTGGCAGGCTGCAGCTGGCGCTGAGTGTGGCTCATTACTTTCCGGGTCAGATGCAGCTGTGGAGTGATGAGCCTTAGACAGATAGGACCCTGTATTCTCAGCTCACCTCCTGCTGCAGACACAGTGACAGTAACGTAGTAGTCTGACAGAGATGCTTACCCTCCTTTGGGTTAAGGGGTAAGTATGAAGGTGAATAGACTTTGTAGTGAGCCAGGAATTTTTTTTGTGTGTGCATATATATATATACTTTAATAATTCTATTCAGCCTGATGAGGTGGTGAGTTTTGGTTTTCAGTACCCACATGGTAGCTGGCGATCACCTGTACCTCACATTTCACAGGATCCAGTGCCCTCTTCTGATTTTGGTTGATGCCAGGCATGCATGTGGTATACATACATACAAGCAGGTGAAATACACACAAACACATAAAATAAATATAAAACTTTCTTTTAATTTTTAGGCAAGTAATTTCTACCTGTGCCACCATAGAAATAAACTTCTAACGTTTTTCAAGGGTCTCCACTTCTCTCAAAGTCTGGCAAATGCTGGAACTTTCCTGCTCTGCTTAGGAGCCCACATGCCCCATGTCTTTCCTTTGTGAGCCAGAAATTTTGGTTTCAGAGTTGATTTTTAGAAAACCATGAAACTGTTTTTGATGACCTCTGACCTTTTTTTCTCTTGATTTTTAAACCTTTTTATTACTGATCTCTCTCTCTCTCTCTCTCTCTCTCTCTCTCTCTCTCTCTCTCTCTC
>JADRCD010218719.1:41736-62990 GCA_019843815.1 Montemys delectorum
CTCTCTCTCTCTCTCTCTCTCTCTCTCTCTCTCTCTCTCTCTCTCTCACACACACACACACACACACACACATACACACCCTTGATTGACAGATCCCTTTGTTTTACACCTTTTTATCTGTGTGGAACGGGAGGGCTGAACCCACAGACTCATGAATACTAGTTAAGCAAGCACACTATTAGCCCTATTTTCTGCCCACACATTTTTATTTCTTTAACCTTTTACAACAGGGTCTTATTGAGTTGCCTGGGCTAGCCTCATACTCATTCAGTAGGCCAGGTTGTTCTCAAGCTCATGACTTTCCTTCTACAACCTTTAAAATAGCTGCATTGTAGTCTGTACTACTAGGCACAATTTGTCTTACTTCTTTTCTTACTTATTATTTGGACAAAATTCTTGGTGAAGGTACCTGAAGGAAGGGAGAGTTTGTTTTGGCTTACAATCCACAATACAGTCCAGTATGTTGGGGAGTCATGGCAGCAGAGCTTGAGGCATCTCAAAGCATTTTGTCTACAGCTAACAATAAGCAACAGTTAATTCAGTACTTAGTTCTCTTTCTCCTGTTTATTCAGTCACTGACCCCAACCCATGGAGTGTATCACTCCCATTTAAGGTAAGTCTTCCCACCTTAATAGCCTAACATAGACAGTACTTTACGAACATGCCTAGAGGCTTGTTTCTAAGTGATTCTAAGTCCTGTCAAGTTGACAATCAAGATTACCACCAGCCCCTAAACTGCTCAACTTCCTCTTCCTCCTCCTCTTTTTCTTCTCCTCCTCCCCCTCTCCTTTCTCTTTCTCCCTCTCTTCCTTTTCTCCCCCTCTTCCTGTTCCTCTTCCTCTTCTGGCTCCTCTTTCTCTTCTCCTTCTCCCAGTCTTCCTCTTCTTTCTCTCTTCTTCTTCTTCGTCTTCTTCTTCGTCTTCTTCTTCTTCTTCTTCTTCTTCTTCTTCTTCTTCTTCTTCTTCTTCTTCCTCTTCCTCTTCCTCTTCCTCCTCCTCCTCCTCCTCCTCCTCCTCCTCCTCCTCCTCCTCTTCTTCTTCTTCTTCTTCTTCTTCTTCTTCCTCCTCCTCCTCCTCCTCCTCCTCCTCCTCCTCCTCCTCCTCCTCCTCCTCCTCCTCCTCCTCCTCCTTGAGACAGAGTCTCCCTGGCTGTACTGGAAGTCACTCTGTAAACCAAGCTGGCCTCAGACTCACAGATATCTACCTCTCTCTGCCTGCCAAGTGCTGGGATTAAAGGTGCAGCCACCACATCTAGCTCTCTTCCTTTTTATATTGGTTATTTTTATGCTGCTGTAAACCAAGACACCTGACATAAACCACTTCAGGAGGAAAGACTTATTTGGGCTTCTATTTTCAGAAATTTTTGTCTTGAAGGCATAATAGAAGAGAACAGAGCCATTCACATCACGTCATGGTGGAGGGTAATATATGGCAGACAGCTAATTTGCATCAAGCAGAACCAGGGTTCAGAGATCAAGACCTGAAATAGGGTCCAGGTGTAATCTCCAAAGAATGATGTCATGTGATATCACCCCCTAGCACCCCCTAAGAATTTCACAGCCCCCAGAAACTGAACCTCCATTTGAGGAATAGCCATGTAAGACAGGAGCCAGTGGAGGACTATTTTACATTCACATTCTGAGATGCTAGAAGACCATCAAAATCTTCCTTCGTTTTTCTATATACCACATCCCTAAACGTTTCTTCCTCTACTTTAGACCATCCATGTTCTCAGGGCTAGTTCCAGGAGAAGCAGTTAATTGGTTAGGTCATATTAATATCTGAGTGGTTGATGCCCTAGTGGGTTAGCAAATGATAGCAAATCTATTTGCTGTAAGAGAATAGCTTAAATCTTCCCTTTTGCATCTATGATCTTGTTTGAAACAAGCCTATCACTTGAATTTATGCAAAAGGAAACAGACGATTGGAGAACTTCAGTAACCTATCTGAATTTAAAAAAAAAAAAATGCCAGGACTTGAACCAGGATCTTTGGCCCACAAAGGTCTTGCTCATTCCTTCATTCCTTCATTCCTTCCCACCTAAAACAAATAGCATATGGAAAAACATCAAACAATTGATCCTCTCACCCTTAAGGATACCTAGTAGTCTAATCTATACCTTGACCATTATGCCAAATGTAAGCCATACCTGCTCTCTACTTCCCAACTGACTACATTATGAGTCCCTAAAATTCAAGGAATACAATTGAAAAATAACGAGTGGATTCTTCTTTTTATGAAATTTCTCTAAATTTATATTTTGCTGCTTAAGCCTCAGGGCTGGCCATTTGCCTTAAGATACTTATAACTGTTTGTTTTTAAATGTAAGTGTACCCATGTTCAACAAAATGACTCTGAGACTTAATATTTCACGAATATATGCTCAGGCCATGAGCTTCAGCTCTGTTCCCTGTCTAGCTCATATCCCAATAATTCAGTTGATTCTAGTCTATGTTTTTCCACTAGCTAGTTATCTCTCCTCAGGTTTATGTGTCTGTCTCCTCCAGCTCTGGGGCAAATCTCCCCTTGCTTATTCTATTCTAAGAGTGCCACATGACTGTATACCTTCTTCTCAATTTCATGCATCTGTCTCCTCAGAGAGTTTGGGGTGAATCTTCCATCTTGACTTTTTCCCAGAATCCCCTCTCTCTGTCTGTCAAAACTCCCACCTCCTGTTTCCTGCCTCAAGTTCATTGGCCATAGGCTTTTTTATTGACAGGTGAATGCCTTTACACAGTGTACAAGAGATTCTCTCTACAGATATCCATGGTATATAATCCCTAGACCTTGAGATTATCTGGGAAGACTCCCCTTTCTCTGACTAGTTTCCAGTTGTATTAATCATAAAAGATGAATGTAATAACCATGCGTGATCATTTATAGTCATTCTTTTCTTGACTCAGTTAGCTCTCCTTGGTGTTTTGGATAAGAAGAAGGCAGTCATATTCAGCTGAGCTCTCTTGCCCTTGAATGAGCTCTCTTTTCTACGTAAGGCAATACTACTCTGGAGTGATGTACAAAGAAAGTCTAAGTTGAGTACAGTAATTCACATCACTTGGTATTATCATTGCCCAAGATCAACTGGAACTTGCTTAGGCAAAGAGGAGATTCATGTCCCTCACAGCAAACCTCAGGATAAGAGGAAAAGAGGCTGGACCTACAAGATGGATAGGAAGAGGCCTGGATGACCATAAGTCTTCCCGCGACTCCCTTCCTTGGTCCCTGCTGTTCTGTGCTTACTGGTTCCAAACTTTCTGACAAACATGTGCTAGACAGCTGGCCATAAGATTAGCAGAAACACTATCCATGCCTCCCTGTCCCCAACACACAACCAGTTGGTAGGGATGTAGCTGTTTCAAATCACAGGAATACACTAGAACTTCCCAAAGTCAAGGAATGCTACTTGTCAAAGGTGTGTGAGTTTCTGATACATTACTATAAAGGGGGGCTATGGGTTCATAAATAAAGGGCTGTAAAATTCTTCCTGTATTGTGTAGGTTAAAGTATGTTTGAAACATGGGGTTCAAAACATTGACTTACAACATCTGAAGTTCCTACTTCTTTATATCACTGAAATAGGAATATGAAGAATGCACTGCATTTAAAAGACATTGCAAGCTACCCCAAGAGACAGCGGCTCCTCCCTTATGCACCCATTCTTGGGCCACACAATTGCCATTTCAATTTTATCATCACTTGTTCCTTTTGATTTATATTTCATACAATGACAGGTTTCAATGGAAAGCGACTTATTAAAATGTTGAAAAAAATGACAGCAGAGAGGAAGAATTCAAGTAATGAAAATGTGCACTTGCTCACCATTCCCTCCAGCTGCTCTAAAATAAGGAGACTTAAAAAAAAAAAAAAAAAAAAAAGAGGGAGGGGGAACACCAGAACCTGAAACTGACAAGTTTAAAATGTAATTATTTTGTTGGTGTAGCAATGGCTAATGTTTATTGAATGTTTGCAAGTACAGGTAACTATCAAAAGTTCTTTACTGTCATTATCTGAACTGACTCTCCAGCCAACTATTGGTAAACTAAAGCCCTGTAGACCAAACTCAGCAGTGTATGGGTGTGTGTACACAATATCAGGTGTCATTTTTTAAAACACTTTCTTATATATCTATATCTATATCTATATCTATCTATCTATCTATCTATCTATCTATCTATCTATCTATCTATCATCTATCTATCTTATTGACAGGGACTTTAATTGGCCTGGAACCAGTAAGGCCTCCAGTATATATCGATTTCTGCCTCTCCAGACTAAAATTGTAAGCATTTAATGCCACGAGATACCCAGCTTTATTTATCTATTCAATTTAGTTGCTGGGCATTGACTAATTTATTGACCGAGCCATCTATGCTGCCCCAGTGTGTGTGTGTGTGTGTGTGTGTGTGTGTGTGTGTGTGTGTGTGTGATTTTACTGGAGCAGAGTAATGCTCATTTACCAATGTATTAGCTGTCACCTATCTTTACTCATATGCTACAGAACTGAGTGGACTCATATACATACAGAAACTATATGGACTGAAAGCATTTATTACTGGTCTTTTACAGCAAATTTGGCTTAATTCTCACAAATTATATGGTAGTACTGTTATGCAAAGTTATAGACTGGTATTTATCATAATAGTGATTCCAAGCTTGGTCGATCTGAATATGCTGTATCCAGATAACTTCACACAGGAGACCTTGGCTGCTACAGTCAGGATATGTAAGTTCAGATTAGACTACCACTGCAGCTGTGTGGAGGATATCACCTTAGTTAGTCTGTGTTTTGGATTCTTCCATGACCCTTATGGTTGAAGTGATGGCTAATCATGTCAGTTTGATTTTACTAGGAAAGACCTAGGTGACTAGTAAGGCATACTCCAGTGTGTCTGGGAGTGACTTCCAAAAACAGAAACAATTCCATCATGAGGACTCAGACCTAATTGATTGATAGATAATAAATATGATGACATTATTGGAGGTTGGGGAAAAAATAAGAGCTATGGCCTGATAGGGGAAATGAGTTACTGGGGCTGGATCCCTGAGGATTGCATTTCTCACTCCTTCCTGTCTCTGTCTTTCCTGTCTGCACTGAGATGGAAAAAGCTATCATCCACCTCATGCTAGCATCTCCTTTATATTCTGCTTAAGGACATGTGCCAAAGAACTCTAGACCGAGCCTCCTGAAATCATGAGCCAAAATAAACTCTTTCCTTGTTTAAGTTGTTCTATAAGGTATTTGGTGACAGTGATAAGAATTCTGACTAATATTGTTGGTGACAGCAGTGGTGGGTCATCCTTGGCTGAAGCACAGCTATAGAGCCTGTCTGTCTGGTAAAGTCCCCACAGTTCACACCTGAGAATGCCATGCTTTGAAGTAGCATCTTCTCTGTTTCCAAAGTTCTGGGAAGAGCTGGGGTAGCAGCACCATCTCAGTAGGATTCTTGGAGATGAGATCCGCCCCCCCCCCCATTTCTCCTCTTTGTGGTGATCTTTAAATTCTATTCTCCATTTTCATTTGATGTTCTCTAGAAGTCCAGATCTTATTTTGATGAGGACATTCTAGGGCCCCAGGCCTGACCTAGGCAAGCTGTTCCTTGGGCAAATTCACTCTCTGAGACTCCACAGTTGAGCCCTGAGTGCATATGCACTGGTATGGATGTCTCTCAAATCACTCAGTATCTATGAGTTCAAGACTTGTGGTCTTCTGCTAACTCTTAAACTTGAGTTGCATGTGGGGTTTATCAGCCTTTTACCCCTCCCATTCTGATACCCAGCAGCCTCTAGTCCATGGTGCCTTAGGGAAACAAAGGTGGCATCCTCCATTCTTGCTCTTGTCAATGTTTCATTCGCGTACCAGGATAATTTCTAGCCACCCTTGTGATGCCAGCCAGAGGTTGCCATGTTCTTGTCCTCAGGGATTGTTGGAGACTGTTATCCTCCAAAGCCAGTAGACTTCCTGATGTTACTTTCCCTGCCTCCAACCAGTATGTTGGCATGAAATCTACATGTGGACATCACATTGGTAAAAATGCTTTGTTCAAATGAGACCACTCTTCTTTTTTATTCTTCATCTCTTCCTACGTTTCTCACCTTTCCCATTGGATGTGGTGTGTCAAAGACTAGGGGTTTGTCAGTGTTGAAAGAAATCAAACTACAGGAATGTGGCAATGTCTCTAAGGACTTCAAATGAAAAAATGGTTGGGAAAATCTGTTATAGTTTTACTATAAAGTACAAATTAATGAATACAGTGGTATAGAAAATCGAATTAACATTCAATTCACATTTTCTTTATGTTCTGGGTAACATTGGCCCTTTGTTGTCCTCAGAGCATAGTAGCAACTTTTGAGGCAAGGAAGCTGGGATTTGTGAGTGATAATGGAGCCGGCATTAAATAAATGGCATTAGGGAAACACAGAAATTGCTATGTGTATCTCAGGGGGCCACTAATATACACTGTCATGCACCTCAGTACTGGGATTACAGAACATATTCGGAAGAGGCATGGTAATGGAAGCTGTAACAATATCTCTGTTCTTTTCTCAGAACAAAAAATATGAAATTAGAATATCAGACAATAAAGACCGCAAACAGCTGGTTCTGGCACCTACAGGAAGTGAGGATGGACAGATGCCACCTAATTATTGCATGTACTGACTGGATAATAAAAGAATAGAAAAAAATCCCTAAATCTGTTCCTTGATTTAGCGACTATGACACTAGTGAACATAAGTCCACACACCTGACCCAGGAAAGAGAAGCTAGAATTGCTTGCCTTTATTCTCAGATCTTACATCTAGACTCTTAATTCACAGTATGCTTCAGGGGGCATTTCTCATTCAAACTACCACAAATACCAATTAGGTTATAAAATCATTTAGTCTTGACTTCCTGTGCAATTATGTGCTCACACAGAGCAGGGCAGGGCATCTGAGACACAGCAACTTCAGTGCATTTAGTTAATGTATGGGGAAGGTGACAGGCTTTTGTTTTCTTTTGTGCCAATTTGTACATTAGCTTATCTTAAGTGGTAGATTAAAAACTTCTTAAAGCACTAATGTTGATTAAAAATGTCTGTTTAGGTTTGGTCAGGACTCTTACAAGATCCAAATCACATGCCCTTCAACCATTTTAAAAGCCTGTTCAAACAGCTTTATCTCATTGTGTAAATAATAATGTTTTCTATAGAACTACTTTTCTTTTATTAGGTAATTAACTAAAACCTCTAAATATAGAAAATCAGCCCAAATCCATGTAAACATTTGTAAGTATGTATTTTTTGAAAAAGTTTTAGTCTCTTAGTCTTTTTGTTTTAATAAAGAGGATGTGTTAGTCAATGGTCTATTGTTGTGAAGAGACACCATGACCAACTCTTATAAAGGAAAATATTTAGTTGGGGCTAGCTTACAGTTTCAGAGGTTCAGTCCACCTATCATCATGGCAGGAAGCATGGCAGCATCCAGGCAGACATGGTGCTGGAGAAGGAACTGAGAGTTCTACATCAGGATCCACAGGCAGCAGGGAAAAAGAGAGATGGAGATACAGAGAGGCAGAGAGACAGACTCTGGGCTTGGCAAGAGCTTTGAAACCTCAAAACTCATCCCCAGTACACACTTCCTCCAACAAGATCATACTTACCTCAATAAGGCCAGACCTCCTAATCCTTTCAAATAGTGCCACTTCCTGGTGGCCAGACATTCAAATCTATGAGCCTATGGGGGGACATTCATATTCAAACCACCACAGTACAGAAACTAGTATTTCCTTTTTCTCTTCCTCAAAAATTCTCCAAAATGATACCATTTCTCCTATTCAGTTAAGGTCAGAGTAGTTATTTATGTGGAGTAATTTTTAAAAGTTTATTTGATAACCATTAATCTTAATTGCTACTTCTAGTCCTTTTATTCCTTCTCCCTTCATGATATGTATTGGACATTAGGTCCATGTTGGCCTGGAGGACACTTTCTCATGAGGATGGACTCTGATACTGTGGGAAATCCATTGGATAGAGGCTGTGAGTGATAGGCCTGTAAACTAAAAGATATCTGCCTTTTGGGGGCTCAGACACAGGAGGGGACACTTGTGATAGAGATATCATTGTGTTAGGAAAGAGGAAGACTCATATAGAGGCATGGAAGCTGGGAAGACTGGAACATGGAGTGGGCAGCAGTGAATGGGACAGAAGCAGAGTGAGTTGGGAGGTGATATGGCTGGGGCGAGCAAAGGCCCTGAAGTCTGTTTTGAAGAGACTGAACTCCTCTTTTCCAATGTGGACCTGGTGCAGATTATAGCTGGAATGGGGGCTTTAAGTGAATAGTGCTAGATTCAAAGGTTCTTATAATAGTATGGACATGGGATTTAAAACTAAGATTTAAAAAAAAAAAAAAAACTAAGATTTTTTTTCCAGAAGCTTATATACAAATCTACTATGTATCATAACAAAAAGGTTAATGTATAAATATTCATAGCCCTTCTTCCCTTTCTCTGCCCTCTCCAGGAAAAATCTGACAGAACCACTGACTAGAATTGAGTTTCTTTTGGAGTTCTTTGAGAGACAGCTATAAGTCAGGGAGAGATGTTTTTGGAGAGGTCAGCTGAGAGCGGTTGGAAAATTCCACCAGGCATCCTTCCCCTCCTAAAAGAGACAAGTCGGAGAGCATGTATGCTGGAAGGAAGAGGCTAATTAAGCCCCTACAACCTCATTCCCTAGAGACCAATCAGTTTAAAGGGTGTACTTTTTCGCCAATCATATTATATCCAGCTCCTGATGCTCTATTCTGCCCCTGGAAACTGTATAAAAACTTGAGGAATGGGCTGCCCAGAGTTGCTGCCTCTCCTTCAGGTGCAGGATGACAATCACAGCATGCAGAAATAATAAATTCCACTTGTTTTTGCATCAATTCCCAGCTTCATGTTGTTCACTCAGGGGGTTCCCGGTAAGCTAAGGCTCATCAGAGTTTTACAGTTTAAATGTTGTTTGTTGTTATTTTGTGGTTTCTTTTCCCATTGTGAGCTACCATAAGCTGAGTCCACACTGAACTCTAGGTTCTCACAGAAAGAAGTTAAGGAAAAACACAAGGTTTTTGCTTAGGTGACTAATAGAATGTGGAGCATCCCAAAGGTTAATGCTAACTAGGTGGCAGTTTGAAGAGCAGTAGTTCATCTACAAGGAGTCAATCTACAAGACTCTAAGTCCCCAGCCCTGTCCTGTCATCTATTCCTAAAGGGGGTTTGTAAGCAACACCCCTGGGAAGGGACGTGCTGCCAGCCCTGTGGTTTTTATCCCAGATACCTTCTGTAGATGCCAATTCTGGTTCATGCATCAGTGAGGGTAGCCATGGAGGCATGGTGGGTCAGGGCAGGTAGAGGATGAGGAATGGGAGAGGATGTAGATTAGCATAAAGAAGGAGGAAGGAACCCTGAGAGAAGAGAGAGGAGAGGCAGGGCCTGGTAGAGTCAGAACTACAGAAGAAGCAGGAGGGGGCACAGGCAACATGACTTTATGACAGCAGTTCACTGGAGACTGTCAAATGCAGCTTCATTTGGAATAGTTGCAAAGCATACAGGTGACAGTGGCTTTGGTGACTGTGCACTGAGGTAGGGAAATGGAGACATGGATGCAGATGACCCAAGGGAGGTGCTAGAAGTTTCCAGGTCGAGGCAAGGCTGTTGCTGGTTTCCAGAGGAGATGCTTGAGCATGTTCTCCACAGAAGTCCCCACCAGTGCAATCGATGGGCCATATCAGCCATTTGGTTGGCCTGTGCCTATTAGACTGAGTCCTGCTCTTTTAAAGTCTCTCTCTACTTCCAGGACTCCTAAGGTCCTCTCTTCTCCCTCCCTGTCCCCACCTGCCTTACAGGTGAAGGAGTTGCTATGGCTCTGCTACTGCCTTTGGAACAGTAACTCATCCTCCACCCCCACCCTGGTGTGACATTCTATGTCTTTAAGGCCACACCTTCTCCCTCATCTGCTTGTGCCATACAGAATAGCCCAGACCCTGAATCCTGTAGGGAGCCTCAGCTCATCCCACAGTGATAGAAAAGAGATGAGGCAAACCAGAGTGGAACTTCCCATAGTGCTAGTGTTGGGAGTCCAGTGTGTTATAAGGGTGCCAAGAAACGGAGCCTTCAATACTGAATGTAGGTAGCTAGGGCCTGGTTGCCATGACAGCCCATTCATTTGCTTATAGAGCTGTTATAATGCCATCAATTTTTCTGTGGAAGGCTGATGTGGGAAGTCTTACCCACTCCAACACACTGGCTTTCTTTGTCAGCTGGTGTCCTGAGTGGTGTTTAAACGGATCTCTGGAAAACCCTGTGGACCTTCTTTGATTTGCCCTCTGCATCCTGGGAAGGCCCCTTTAACTTGCCTGACATGTGTGTGGGAAGGAACACTTAGGAAAAGAGCTGTGAGAAGACAGTCTCCCTAGCAACCACACACCATGCTGTATGTCATCATTCTTAGCTGGATAACATGGTTAGAAACTGGCTTCTGCCCATATCAAGTGCTGTCTGGGACTGGAAACATTAAAATGCTTTAAATCGTCCTTTCTCCTCTGTGTCCTCTGAGTCCTCCCTCCACTCCTACACTATTTTTTGCTGTAGTGTCACCACAAGTGACAATGACCCTCCCAAAGGGGGCTGAGCTCTACCTGTGGCCTTGAGCATCCCTCTTGGGATGCTGTTTTCCCTGCACCTGTAGCAGGAGCAGCTTTCTCCACTGTCAGTGAAGAATGCTTTGCTTCTGCCTCACATGACCTGCCTGGTATTATTGCAGCCAAGGTGACTGCAGAAACTCTTCTTGTAGCGCTGGCTGAGACAGAAGCAATGTGAGAGTCCTTCTGTCCTCGCCCCCTTAAAGAACCTAAGACAGTCTCTTTTGTTAACATTCCATATTAGTTAGCTACGGCTCTCAGTCCAAAATTCTACAGACTGGGTGGTTTAAACATAAAAGTGTTTTTGCACAGCTCTCGATACTGGAAATCCAAGATCAAGGATGTCTCCTGGGGCTTCTTTTAGTTTGCACATGCCTGCCTGCTTGCCGTATCCTCACATAGCCACATAGCCTTTTGTGTGTGTGTGTGTGTGTGTGTGTGTGTGTGCATGTGCGTGTGCACATGTGCGTGTGTGTGAGTGTGTGCATGTGCAAGCATGTGCATGTGCGTGTGTGCATGTGCGTGTGTGCGTGTCTGTGCATGAGTGTGTGTGTGCACGCGTGTGCACGTGTGTGTGTGCATGTGCGTGTGTGTATGTGCACGTGTGTGTGTGTGTGTGTGTGTGTGTGTGTGTGTGCGCCCTTGGTGTCTCTTCCTCTGTGCAATAGGACATAAATCCTATTCAATTAGGGTTCTGTCTTTGTAAGCATATTCAACCTTAATTAAAACTTTTAAGCCTTCACTCCAAATAGCCACCGGGACCTTTAGAGGACACATCTTAAACTTTTCTGTCTCTGTCTACTTCCAGGTCTGCACTGGAGTTCTCAGCTAGGCAGCATGTTCTCTAGAGGTTTACAGTAGCATGTTTCAATCTCTTGGTGGCTGTTAACATCCTTGACTCATGGATGTATCTCTCTGGTCTCTGCCACTGTGGCAACCTTGTCTCTTCCTCTTCTTTGGGCCAATTTTCCTTTTATCTCTTTGCTATATACTCCATTAGGACTGCAATTAGGGTCTACTTAGACAATCCAGTATAACTCTGTCTCAAAATGTTCAATCACAGCTGAGAAGTCTCTCCCCTCACTCCCCAGTAAAGTCAGCCCAGGCTCTCGGAGTGAGAGCTTCATGTTTTTAACACTGTAACGACTATCATAGTTATATTATTCACTAGATTTTGATTGTTTTAGTAGTGGAGTTAATCTAACAAAGAGTTCTTGTTGGAAAGATAGATTTGCAAATGTGTGTTGTACCCCGTTCACATCCTTTGTTCTCACTGTACACTGTGACCACCTGGGTTTCCAGGGCAAGATTGAGCCCAGGGAGCTGATAATGATTGTCCCTTGAGAGGCAAAGTGGATGATGCTCGAGTGTATGGAGAGACCTCCTATGTGTTTTTACTTCCTGGCTGGTCAGAAAGGTGGGCCTTCTCCCCTTGGAAACCATTTCACTGTGGATGGTTTGTTGACCTATGTGTAGAAATTTCCTAGGAGTGGCAGGCCCTGTGGGAAGGTCTCGCTTTCCTCAGATTTTCACCTCCAGGGGTCTTTTCTATGTTTTACTATCAAAACATTTGTTGGAGTTCCTCTCATTTATCCAAGGAAGCTGATGGGTAGCCAATGTCCTTAGGAAGTCTAGAGAGCCAGCTGTATTTTTAATAACAGTAAACTCATTCTTTACTTGTTCCCTTTAAAACACAGTGGGGTTACTGTAGGGTGCCACTTCACAACACTGCTTTATTTGGTCACAGTGGCTCTGGTCAAACTGTGAAAATTTTATTGGATGCTAATCTAATATCTAACATCTCGTTCTTTCTTCTAGCCATGTATGGTGAAAAAGCTGGTGCCAGAGCACCATAAACACTTCTTGTTTTTAATCTCATCCTAATTTTATTCTCCTGCAGCACGGGTAAAAGTTAAAAAGAAGATAATCATGGATTTCTTCTAGTTTTAACAGTACCCCCACTTTCTTTAAAAAAAAAAAGTTCATGTGGGCATTACTGTTGTGAAAAATGCTAACATTTAAAATGTAGCATTTTTAGGTTATCCCAAGATCTGTGTGTCTATGGGGTGGGCATTCCTAATGGCTCATATTAAAGGCAAAACAAGCAAAAACCAAACCAAACCAAAAGAATCCCCTTGGTTGGTTTCTGTTGCTAAGGTGCGCAGGGCAGAGTCCTCTGATGATTTAGAAGCATCAGCATTTGGTGTCAAAGACTTAATACCTTGAAGGCTTGAGACTGTAGTAAGAGAAATGCTGTCATTCATGGAGACCTTATGCTAGGCTTCTATAGTACCTAATTTGGTTGATTTGAAATTAGATTTAATCACAAGTTTCGTGTATTTCTCCAGCACCAGGGAGGAGACCAGCCAACAAAGCCTTCCATAACCTCCTTTGGTGAGAGTCACATCCAGTGACAGACAACCCTCTTACAGCTACACTCCCGCCTTTCTGTTTGGTCCCAGGAAAATGATACATTAAATGAACTCATTGGTTCTTCTCTTCCCACTGTCTTCTTCCCATTAGACTTGCTCCAGTTGCTAGGGACCTATGCTCCTACAGTTAGCATCCGACATGCAAGTTCACATCCTATTGTGGATGACCTTCAGATGTTATTCTTAATCATTACAGGGGAGTCCATGTTTAACATGATGCCTCACCTAAAGGAACCCATCTCCAACAATGGAGAAGCTGCGCAGTGAGAGGAGTAGTATTTGGGAGTAGAACTGTCTGTCCAGACTTGAGATTTACCAGTTTTGCTCATAAACAAGGCTAACCATGGGTATGAAGTCAACATCTTTTGGAGTTCTAATGGACATTCTTTTTGTGGTGATATCTGGTAAAAATGGAACTTTCCAAGAAAGTGTATATTCAAGTTTTTTTGTTTGTTTGTTTGGTTGGTTTGGTTTGGTTGGGATCAAGGATTTCAGCTCAAGCTCTATAGATTGGGTATGAATTTTAAAAACCAAGATGGCGGCCAACTTTTCATAACAATTAATTCTGACAACCAGGTCTTCAACGTAGTTGATTCCAAGGCGTCCTCATCTTCAGGCCTGGAAGTGGGCGTCTAAAACCTAGTCATTTTACACAGAGATCCTACTCAGGGCAAGGCTGCATCCTTTTGTCTGCTCCTCTTCCCTAAGAGAATCTAACCAGTCTCCTGAGGCACCTCTTTGGATACTTCTCTTCCATGAAGCCACCCCAGTATTTCCTTGCAGAAACCTCAGAGCTTTTCTCTACAGCACTCCTTTTGGCAACAAACTTCAATTCATGCACTATGGCCTACCCCAATAGTGATTTTATTATGGCGAGTACTATACCCTATTCATTTATTCCGCTTGCTAGTTCTGGTGGATGCTAGTACCTCTACCTCCACTGTGAGTGTCAGAAGTATTAAGTCTACACTGCACAATGGCTTCCGTTCAGGCAGACGTTTCCTATCGCCTGTGTCAGTCTGCTTTTTCTGGCCTACCTTCAAAGGATAAAGACAATTGGCCTCAGAAGCTTCTGGAAGCACCATCTCTCTCAGACTCTTAACAGTAAATATGGGAGATAACACAACACAGTGGCTGTACAACAGATTCCAGTGTTACACATCACTCCAGAAGCATTTCCATGGCTTCACATGATATTCCTTGTAGCAATTCACTACAGAATAATGAGGCAACGAGTCAAGCTGAGAACATTTGGAGTTCCTTGCTTGAAGAGTAACATGACAATTAACCATTCTTAGATGAAAAGTTCTCTGGATAAAAAACAGTGTGCTTTCAGAATAAAATGAGTGACCCTCTAGGCAGTGTCGGATCCAACAACTGTGTTAGTATGTTTAGCAGCGAGCATTTTTCCCTTGTAAAGTAAGCATATTGTTTAACCAGCACCATGAGCTAATGAGGTGTGGTGGCTACTTTCAGCGCTACAGCTTTCTTGAGTCTCATACAGCTTAAAGAAGTCTTCAGGTGGTTCACCATGTGGTGTGACATGGAGAAGGTTCTCTTCTGCTGGACCTAGCCTGAAAGTGCAGGTGGGGACACAGGACAGTTGTTTTATATTTACATCAAGGGCATGAGACACAGTGGCCTAGTTATATGCCTTAGTTGCTTACTATTCATAGTCTAGGAGACCAATCCTAAATCGAAGGGTTTTTGTCTGGGGCTAGGTTGCCAGTATAAATTCCCAGAGGAGAGACTCTCTGCAGAGAGGAGCAGCATCAACCGGAGGACTACAAATGTAATGTATGCTTTCCTTGATTTTAGTTTCTAAAATAGTTACCAAGCTAATTCATGGACTCACAGGAAGGTCTCCGCCATTCCACGATGTCCAGTATTTGCAGTGGCCTTCAGGGAAAAGTGCTAGCTTGAGGCTGTATCCTGGGTATCTGGTTCTCCTTCAACCAACTGTCCTCTCTGTGCTTGTTGACAGTGATGCTTGCTCTCTGAAATTAATGACTGTATATTAATGAGGATCTAAGTACTCTGACATTTTTTATTTTTAGCATGTAATTTTGGACTGGAAAAATAGTTTGTTCTTTGATAGGTCTTACTCCCCATGAAAACAAACATCTACCTACAAAAATATCTTGCCTACTTTAAAAGGGCAAATTATATGACATATTTCTGGTAGTTGGGTCACACACGGGTGGCTTGTCATTCCTTTTTAGTTCACAAATGAAGTTCACTTGGGTTTCCTTAAATTCTTTAAATAAGTGAAGATAAATTAGACTGTAAGTGGGATGGAGACACAGCTTGAGAACACCATATCAGCTCTCAGCAGGTAGGAGTCTAAAGTGCCTCTTTGTAGGACAGAAAGTTAACTGCCACTTGGGTACCTAATGCTCAAGAGACTGGACCAGGCCATTTTCTTATAATAGCAGAATATTTGCTATGTCAAATACACCTACAGTGTACGTGTGCGTGTGCGTGTGTGTGTGTGTTTTAGTTGTTTGGTCTGGGCAGAGTATGGATTTTGGTGAATATGGAGTTTGGTTTGGAAAAAGTCAAGTGAGTAGACATTCGAGAGATGCAGAAGATGAAACCTTGCCAGAGCCGTTCTCCACCACTGCTGGAGAGGCAGAAAAGAAGATGGAGGCACACCCTCCCTATTTCCCGGAAATCATACCGCAGACAAAGAATACAGGGAGACTGAATATGATCAGTAATTAAGATGGGAAAGTGTTGAGTCTGGCTGACACTAGCTACAAAAAGGAGCTCGTGCAATTTGGCCTCACTGTCTTAGAGAGTCTAAGTTTCTGAACTGTGAATGAGTGTGATCCCACAGAAAGGAACACTGGGAAGAAGCAGAGTGAAGGTGCAGGACTTGGAATTGCTCAGCAGACTCAAAGCTCTAGGGGAAACGGTTTACTCTTCTGTTTTGCGAGCCACCCAAGTGATTTCACTTCTAAGTTCAAAGGTCATCGCACACATCATATGATTCAAGTTTAAGAACTCTAAACTCCAGGCAAGAATCCCAGCCGCTGCTGTGGAGGTGTCTCAGGGATACACCAAGCAGGGGGAGCTGGCACTTCCTCTTGGCAACAATGCTCAGTCAGGAGGGGTGCCTCAAGAAAGACAGGAATCTGTGTGCAATTTCCTGGTCTGGGCTCCTTAACCAATATCCTCAGTGCACTTGTACAGGGGAAGGGACCTTGACTGATCGCCTGAAGCTTCCTTAACCTTGTCTGTCTGACCTACACTGCAAACGAGCCTTTGTCTTACAGGATAATTAAGTTTGTAAGAACATGCTGTAGCCAACCTTGAAGGAGGTATGCACAAGGGCTTTGCTGGTCCTGTGGCAAAGGCCTATAGTCTCAGCTCCCCTACCCATCTCTCTCTCCTCTCTTCTCTCTCTTTCTTCTTACTTTCCTCTCCCTCCTCTCTTTCCTCTCTCTCTCCTTGATTTCTCTCTCTCCCTCCCCCTCTCTCTCCTCTCCTCCCTCTCTCCCACTCTTCTTTCTCTCAGCACTCAGGTTTGTATAAACCAACAACAATAACAAAAATGATAGCATGTGCTCATTTCTCTTAAGTGTTCCTATTTCTAGGGTCAAATCTTAAAAAAAAAAAAAGTCAAAACTGCAGTCATCGCTTGGCTTATGTTAAAGGTGTGGGTACATGTTAGAAGAACTTTTACTAGATGGTCTTAAAATCTTTTCTGTTCTTGTTATAAATGAACACATTCATTTTAACATTTACTCTTTATTTCATGGTATGCTGTACCCAAGTAATGTGGACATGAGCTGTCTTTAAATACCTACCTCACCTCCAGTCTCTCCAGACACATCACCCTGTGCCTCCTATAGGAAGTATGGTAACACAGGAGCAGGGGGCACATGCTGATAATGCATAGGGTTGGGTTGTTTTTGTTGTTTTAAAATACACATATGCAGCTTGCAAGAAAGCCCAAGTGGAAACACGACAAATAACACTTGATGTATTATATATAAAATGTAGACTTTGCAATAAAAAGCCAAAGGCACATAAAAATATATTTCAACTTTAAAAATAACTTAGTTACAGTAATACCTTGTTTTTGACCAACATGTAGCTGACAGTCAAATTTTTGCAACATAAAAATAATATACAGGGATATATAAGAACCACAAGGAAAAAAAAATCTCAAATCCTGTAAGGTTGTTTGAATATGAAAAGAGAGTAAAATCTTAATACTGGAGAATTCGCTATGGTGAACCCAAAAGATAAAATATACAAAAGAGTCTAGAAAAAAAGGCGTAGGTGCCAAGTAAGTTTTGATTTCCTTCTCACAACATGCCATAAATTGCCGTGGAGAGACCCATGGACTCAACCCTCCTAGACAGCCTGGACTTCTGCACAGCTACAAACAAACAAACATACAAACGAAATCAAGCATGTTTGAGCAGCAGCAATGCCTGCTGAAAATGAGCTCTGACTCACTTCCTCCTTTTTATTTTTTTGCCAGAACAGGTGTTTTTGTTTTTTTTTTTTTTAATTTTTAAAAATTATTGTTTTCAAAATTTTTGCAAAGAGGGCATGATGGTTAAAAAAATATTTTGTAGGAACAGGAGCGTTATTTTTAGAAAATGCATCACTTGGCTGCAAATAAAAACAGTCAGGGTAGCTCTTTCCACCAGCTGTGGTTAGTTCGGTTTTTGTTTTCTGCTTGTTTTGGTGCCTCTTACTCCCAAGACAAAGGCTGACTCCTGGTTACTTATTCTTATCCATGACATTCAGGACTTCATCCAAAAGTGAGGGCCCAAGATCCAACTGCAGGGAGAGCAGGGAGCCCATCAGGTCAGAGAGGGATTCTTCTGATTTAGTCTTTGACTTCACAAGCTCACAGGAGGCAGGATGCTCAAACATGTCCTCGGCAGGCCAGTCGGAGTACTGTTCAGACAGACTGGAAGAGTGGCTGTCCCTGCCCTGGCTGGACTGAGAGGCAGAACCCGTGGAGCCCCATGAAGTGTCTCCCTGGTGGACTGGCCCATTCTCCAACAGACTACTTTTCTCTTGAACTTTCTCTTCCATGACAGGCTCACAGCTGAGCCTTGGCAACTTAGGACGCCCAAAGGACTCCTGCTTGGAATTAAATGTCACTGGTGACAATAAGGGCAGCATGAGAGCCTGGGATCCTCCAATGGTCGGGAGGGAAATGGCATTTTTGAGCACCGGGGAGGGTGTTTCTGTGAACATTGAGTCCGAGGTGCTGTTGGCCCGGAAGAAGTCGTTATGCCCCGGGAACTGGCCTGAGTGTGCTTTCTCTTGGTTTCCAGGCAAGAGCTCATAGTTCCCTTGAAGAAAGGAAATATCTCCAAAGACGTCATGCTGGCCCTCTTTGCCGATGTGAATAGTGTGACGAAAGTCCCCCAGGGGAGGACTGATCATATCAGGGGACAGAATGTCCCTCAGTTTAAATTTCTTTCCCTTCTTGTTGTTAGCTGCTTTCAGGTAAATTGGGGTCTTGGCAGGCATTTTGGAATCTGAGAATGTCTATTTCACAGACTAGGGAAAGGGTGACCTTCTTCACGGGTATCCTACACTTCCAAGAAGTCCTTTTTGATAAGAATTGTCACATCATTTCTTCTCAAGTGGATCTAAAATGAGACGGGGTCTGAGAGATCTTGCTCAGCACACGTGGGTCTTTCTGGAGAGCCAGTTACATTATCCAGTCCCTTCTACAGCAAGGAGAAACCTGGAAAAGAAAGCAAAGCAGGTTGAGATGGCCTCGCCTTCAGGGTCCACTCAGACCTGCCATTTCCCAGAACATTATCCCAGTGCCTGGAGATAATGGCAAAGTCAGCTCCCACCGAAAGCCCGACTTATTTCCTTCTACCAACTGTGATAAGAACTTTAACCTCAGCAGGGATTCATTAATAAATCCTTAGTTCTGAGTTCAGGGGAAAACAGAAAAGGGAGTACTTAGCCCCTAAGCTAGAAGGATCAGTACTTTTTAAACATAGCTACGGGGCTGGAGAGATGGATCAGCGGTTAAGAGAGCATTGGCTGCTCTTCCAGAGGTCCTGAGTTCAGTTCCCAGCAACCACATGGTGGCTCACAACCATCTGTAATGGGATCTGATGCCCTCTTCTGGCGTGTCTGAAGACAGCGACAGTGTGTTCATATACATAAAATAAGTAAGTAAATAAATAATCTTTAAAAAACAAAGCTACAGCAGACATGGTTTTCTGAATACATCTGAGATATTCATCTCTCTCCTCAAAACTGATGTCAAGGGATTAGAGACATAACTCAGCCGTTAGAAGAATTTGCTGTTCTTATAGGGAACCTGGGTTAAGTTCCCAGCACCCATATAGGGGCTTATAACTGCATACAACTCAAGGAGATCTCATGTGCTCTTCTGACCTCCATGTGTAGTAGCCATGTATATGATATACAGACCAACTGGGTCTGTTTTAAATTTTTATTTTCTTTGCTTTGAATGACACTAACAAGACTGACAGTGACTTATTGTTGAAATATGCATACAAATGAAATTAAATGACTAGCCCTAAAGAAGAAGGCTGGAAATTATCATTTAATAAGTGATACACCTCACTAGAATGCATTCTTACCAATGGGGAAATAAGGCTAAGGATGTGGGGCTAGGGGTACCAACACTCTGGTAGAAGAGAGAAGAGCTACGGCTGGAATCAAGCTGTGGTAGAGAAAACACTGAGCCATCCACTGAGGACTCCAGCATATTCTGGGATGACAGAAAAAGAACTGCTCCATTTCAAGGCACACCAGGACCATATATAAGTTGAGCTGCCCCTGAGGATCTTTTGGAACATCACTGATATAGGCACATGCCCTGTCTCTGCGGGAGGTACGGTTCTACAGTAAGCTTCCCCGCCTCCCTGCCTCTGCAGATCCAACTGTGACTGCTTCTATCCAAGGACATATGGCAGCAGTCACTCCCTGCTTAGGTTACATTACAGAAGACCCCATCTGAGCTGAAGAGGAGGAAGGAGGGAAAGAAAGGGAGGGGGGATAGAGAGAGGGCTAAAAAAGACTAAGTATAGAGGTGCCCTCGCATGCCTATGAACCTGACCTCACCCATGCACCTGTCCAAGCTTCCTTGCTGGTTTTGAAGTAGAAGTCGATTTACCCTATCTAGTCTCTGATAATACACACAGTTCTGGCCCAAACCTTGGTCACATCCCAGTGAGGCCCAGGCTCTTAGTTGTGGCCAGATACCCACAGAAACCATGACTTACTAAGTGGATATCAATGCAGGTACAATGTTAAAACCAAAGAATCTTCCCTTTAGATAGTATCTGTTGCAGGCTTAAGTGAAGAGCTGGGAGGAGGGTAGTCCAGGAGGAGTGCCAGTGCCTCCCTTGCTGATGAAAAACTTAACCCTCTCAAAATCCCCCATCATCCCACCAACCTCAAATGCTGACACAGAGAAGCTAAACTCTCCTGAAACTCTCACCCTGCTTCCCCTCCCCCTCCCAGTCCTCTGGCACCAGGACTGACAATACTCCTAGGACTGGGTCAGACAGTGGCTTGAAGACAGCCCATTTGCTTGGCAGCAGCTGGAAGCCCTCTCCATCTGTTCCATATTTCTTTCCTTTCAGCAAGAGTTTTAAACTCGCTCATCAGTGACAGGTGACAAGGGCTGTGCTGCATGTACCGCCCACTGGCAAAGGTAACAGCCCACAGTGTGGGAAGCATGCTGTCCAACCAGCCAGGCCTGAGAGGGCAGAGAAGGATGAGTGGGGAACATACAGCCCCACGTGGCCTTCCTTGTGTGAGGAGGAGGCCCGAGGCAACAGGTTTGTTCAAGCCAAGACCACAAAGCCGGTAAACATAATAGGATCTCAGGCCCTAACGTTCTTATTTAGCTTTGATTTGAGTCTTGTCTCAATAACAAAAGGTAAGACTTTATGTTACATAGAGGGAGTAGGGGGAATGCCTGCAAGGTCAGCTTCAGCATTGGAGAGGTGGAGACAGGAGTATTCCAAGGGCATCCTGGGCTAGTTCATGGCCGTTTCTGAGATGCTTGAGATCCTATCTCACGAAACAAACACGAAAAGCTGAAACCTTGGCAGACCTAAGAAAACACCAGTTTCCTTGACGAATGGGTCCACAACACATAGCCCCAACCTAGGAGCCCACTGAAGCTTTCCTG
>JADRCD010218722.1:0-11073 GCA_019843815.1 Montemys delectorum
AAATAATACATTATTTGATTCTTGGATTTTAGACTTTCCAGAGGAGTTTCTATCTCTTTATAGACTTCCTCCCACTGTTATGGAACTAGATAATCACAGAGAAACTTTTCAACATTTTATGGATATGTATGATTAGATGAGCCCATTTGAAAAAGCTAATTAGCATCCTATCAGTTTCTGTATTATTTTCATTTCAAAGTAATATACCTGAGGCTAATGATTAAGAGGTGGGAATTGTTTTAGTGTTGGATACTGTGAAATCCATGTCCTATGGATTAGTTGGGTTCAACAACAGAAATATTATTTCTGTCTCTCTGTCTCTGTGTCTCCACCCCTTTTATTTAATCTGTCTCTCTTATCTTGGCATAAGACCTCGAAGCTCACCATGTAACCTAATCTGTAATTTGTTGCATTCATCCTATTGCAACTTACTGAGTAAGCATTGTAGGCTTTGTACTAATATGCTTGATTCCAGAGGGACTCCATTCCATATTATTGACATGTATCATGACAAAGGAGAGGAAGACAGAATTTGGCAACATAGTTCCCAATTGAACTCTCTCCAATTATCTATTTGCCATTCTTCCTTCCTTTTTTCCTTCCTTTCTTCCTTCCTTCTTTCCTTCCTTCTTCCCTCTTTTTCTTTCTTTTTCCTCCTCCTCTTCTTCCTTCTCTTCTTTTTCCTCTTTCTTGCCCCTACCCAAAGAGTCCAATTATTTGTGCCATGCACTTCAATATTGATTACTATATTAATGTAAACTCTAATTATAATAATAGCAATAAAATGAAACAATTATAATTGTAAGCATCTGCTTATTCTCTACTATTTCACATACTGTTGCATGTGTCAAGCATCCAATTAAAAGTAATGATTTAACTGTTGAGACTGTTAAGTTGGTAAAACATTTACTATACAACTATGATGTCATTGATTCAAATCCCAAGATATCACATAAAAGCTAGGCATTGTAGCAGGTATCTGTAATCCCAGTGTTCTTGTGATGAAATTGAAAAGAATGCTTGGAAGTTTAGTAGCCTGAATACACAGAATCATGTAAAATTAAGAAAAATAAGTCTCTATCTCAAATACAATACAAAGCAAGAACAAACACACAAGGTTGGTCTTTGACTTCCACAGATATACCAATGGCATATGAATCTATAGACTCAAATAACCAAGTGCAAACACACACACACACACACACACACACACACACACAAGTATGTATTCCTACACATACATCATATACATACATGATAATAATAAATTCTAAGAAACATAAAAAGTAAGAAAAATGTAAGTCATGTTTAATCTCTAAACAATATGCTATATGGACTCCCCACCACTAAGAGAAATTAAAACTACCATCATTGAAATTTCCAAAGGGGATGATACAAGTGCTCCAATAACTGTTTTCAGGTAAAGTTGTATGATATGGAATCAATGTTACTCTGGAAATAAAATAGAGCTAAGAAAATAAGGATTAATAAAGCCTCAATCTAGGTAACATGTATGTAAGTTAAATTCTAGATTTTAGAGTAAGAGGGAAGTAAGGCATGAAGAAAAAGATAGGGAGGGTTAGAGAGGAGAGAAAGATTAAAAAAGAGAAAGCATTTAAAATATATCTGAGAATTTTACCATGTTAGTGAAAGACACAATAATATCACAAATATATGATGATAAAGAACTAAAAGTAGTAATGTTGCCAAAGCAAATAGTCCAAAGGCACTTCATAAAATATATTATGAATATAAATGGACACAAAATCCATATTCCTTCCATGTGAACAGAGATATAACAACTTTGTCTTTTGCAGACAAGAATTCTGTGTTGAGTTTTAAAATCTGTTGAAGTCAATGCTCATGTTATGTAGGTGACATTACTGAACTCCTTAGACTCATTTTTTGCATTAAAATAAGATTATTCTACTTACATATTTAATGAGCAATATAAATGCCTTGCCCATTGGAGTTCTGTTTGGGAAATTTCCCCCAGTGCCAATGAGTTCAAAGTTCTTTCCCACTTTTTCTTCTATTTGATTCATTGTGTCCTATTTTATGTTGAGTGATGATAGGCCTGGGGTCCTGCTGCTGCTGCTGGGGCTGCAGCTCTCTGCTGATGATGTGTGGGGCTACACGTTAGTTAGTTAAAAGGAGACAATGCATAATCATGAGACATTTTATTATAGGAAAGAGAAAATAGGTCAGACATGTGAAGAGAAAGAAAGGAGAGGATAAGAGATGGAGAGACAGAGAGAGAGAAAGGAGAAGAAAGAAAGAGGGCAAGAGAGGAAGCAAGAGAGAGGGAAGGGGAAAACTGCCCCTTATATTGTATGAGGTGTGGCTATCTATCTGTCTGTAGGGTGAGGCATGCCTGACTATGGTCAGATGACTTGGGGTACGGTCCAGCTAGAATGCTAGGAGCTTGAGGCATTGTCTATGTGACAGAGTACACATCTCCTGCGGGGGCAGTTGTAGGGGGTTGAGACTGAAACATGAGCCAGGGTCCCAGGAGTTAAGGCTGAACACCTTCCATCCCTTGCAGGCAGAGATATTGCCAACTGGGTCACCAGAGTTCCAGACTTATATTTGGCTGACCCCAGGCTGCCTGAACAGACCACTGCCCTTCAGTTGAGGTCCTTGATCTACTTAGACTTGAGCTTTGTGGAAGGTGACAAATACAGATCTACTTTCATTTTTCTACTTACTAACAGCCAGTTAGAATAGTACCATTTATTGAAGATGCTTTCTTTTTATCATTTTATATTTTTGGCTTCATTTTCAAAGATCAAGTGTCTATAAGTATGTAGTTTTATTTCCGGCTCTTCTATTTTATTTCATTTATCAACCTGTCTGACTGAAATAATTTTTAAAAATTGAAATAAAATACAGTAAAGAGTAACCCCAGGCATACTGGGAAAGATAGCCACATCAACCCAAACACATTGGAACCATAAATTTCACTATTAATAAATGGACATGTCTAAATTGTCCAAACCTATCAAATACTAGAAATCACTGGAAAATATTTACTTATGAAATTAATAATCTCCCCTATTTTGGTGAGTATTCCATTGCTATGAAAAGATATCATGATATAGCCAACTATTATAAAGCAAAGCATTTATTTGAAGCTGACTGACATTTTTAGAATTGTAGTCTATTGTCATTATAGCAAGATACATAGCAACAGGCAGCAGACATGGTGCTGAAAAAGTAGATGATTATTCGGTGTCTGAATCTGCAGACAATAGAGGAAGAGAGAGCCACTGAGCGTGGCTTGGGCATTTTGAAAACCTCAAAGCCCAACTCCAATGATATCCTTCTTCTAACAAGACCACTACTCCTAACTTTATCAAATAGTGAACTCTTTGGTGAACAATCATTAATATCTCTAAGAATATAGGGATCATTACCCTTGAAACTGTTAAATCCCCCAATAATGTATTATATTGCTAAATGACCATCTTTTGCCAAGAAAGAGACAGTGAAGATTTTGTTTCTAAGCATCATATATAGTCAAAAGCAACCAGGAAGAATTAGAACAGAAAAGCATATATGTTATATGCATAATGTATTCAATTGGTTCAGAACCTACATATATAGAGAGTTCTTTCAATAATGTGTCAGCATAATATGCAAATTATCAATAGAGCTGTATTTTGTAATCATGTTGTTCCTTTATTTTGCCTCAATCCTCTTGTTTATATTGGTTTAATATTTTAATTTAATCATAATATTGGTACCATCTCTTTCTATTAAAGGAGGATGTTTTCATTCTTAAAATCATATTGTAGCAACTCTACCAATTAAAATATTACTTGCAGTCTTCTCCCAGTTGCTATGACCATAATGGTAGTTTCAGTATTCTGATTCTCCACTGGTTCATAAGTGTGCTGGTAATTTTGCTGTATACATCAGTCAATAACCTTGTTTGCTACTGAATATAAGTACTTTTACAGAATGACTTTTATTTCATAAGCATGTTCTATCTATTATTTCTGGGCATTGTGTTAGTTTCCATTATGCTACATTAGAAAAACTATGATTTTTCCATAAAATATTAATTTCTTTCCTCAATAAAAATATTTAAAATGATAGTTCCATGTTTGGAATTAATATATATTTTCAGACGGTTAACAATTCATTCAATTCATAATGTTTTTTATATTATGATCATATGTACAATTTTTATACAAAAATCCATATGTGCAATATATATTTATTTTTAAATAATATGAATATTCTTGAATGCAAATAAATATTTACCATTAAATAATAATGTTATGTTTTGTATATTATATCAATTTCATTCATATAGTACCATGTCCAAGGTTATTTTTAAGAATAATCTCCACAGCTGGTCGGTGGTGGTGCACGCCTTTAATCCCAGCACTTGGGAGACAGAGACAGGTAGATTTCTGAGTTTGATGCCAGCCTGGTCTACAGAGTGAGTTCCAGGACAGCCAGGACTACACAGAGAAACACTGTCTCAAAAATACAAACAAACAAACAAAGAGAATAATCTCCATATTCAAGCTAGTCTCATAACTTCAGAAATATTGATTGCAATTCACAATATGGCACTACATTTAAAGAAAAAAACATGTCTTTTACATTTATAGATATTGATGAAGGTATAGATTTAGATTTATGAAAGAATAGCATTTTAGTATGTTTTAGAACAACTACAAACTTCAAAATACATTGAAAAGAGTAAGAGTTATATAAATATTTAAAATTACTAAATTAATTACTGAGATGTGGAAATATATGCATTTTAATGCATTTATCATATTATTGAGTGTGTGTGTATCTATGTGTGTATGTACAACCATATTACAAACCAGATGTGTTGTTAGTATGGGTGAGGATAAAAGTCCTTTGGTTAAAGATCTTGAAATCAAGTTATCTAATTAACTCAAGAAGGTCAATACTTACCATATTCTAGATTGTATGAGTTCCTACTTATGGAGACTCCTTTCCCTTGGGCCTCATGAAGTCAAAAGTCTCTTTTTAGCCTACACTATGTTTCTTTGTGCTTAACTTTCTACCTTTCATAAGTCCAAAGAATGCAGGACAATCATGTAGCTGAATGAGTGGTAAGAATAGGTAACTCCCTTTTGACTAAACATCATCACAGAGTTCAGATTGGGTTACTGAAGAAAAGGAAGCAAAATCTACACAGTATGTCTAATTTTTCAAACTATTACTCATTACATTGAATTTTGACATTTTTCTAAAAAAAGAAAAAGAAAGAAAAATTAAATACCACTTCATCGAAATATTATCAAAAATATTTTAATATACTGTATTTGGCTTTTATACTCTTAATTTATATGTTATCATAAATCTCTCATCCCATGGAAAACATTTGCAATATAATTAACTTCAGAATGTAAGGAAGCAAGAAATTTTGAAGACATTTATAACTTAGGAAATAGTTTTCAGCACTTTTTAAAGTAATGGATAGTTATTTATTACGTTTCTTGAAAGTGAAGCAGCATATACCAGCATATACCATATGAGACCCCCAAAACACAAACAGTAGAGGATTGCAGGGTCTGTGTTTATTCAGAGAGGATGCAACTAGCCCTCAAGAGATTGGAGGCCCCAGGGAGTTTAGAAGTCTGGTGGGGTGGGTGGTGGTAGTAGGTGGTGGGTGATGGGTGATGGGTTGCAGGGACATCCACATGGAGAACAGGGGTTGAGGAGGAGGTATGGATATGGGGGGAATACTATATGGAGTGTAAAAACATAAATAAATTTTATCTTATTTTTTTACTTTCAATAAATATTTTTTTATTTACATTTCAAATGATGTCTCCTTTCCCAGTTTCCCTTCTGAAAAAAAAAATTGAACAACCTTGTTCCCTCACCCCTCCCTCTGCTTACTAACCCACTCTCTCCTGCATCCTGGCTCTGGCATTCCCCTACACTGGGGCATAGAACCTTCACAGAACAGGGGCCTCTCCTCCCATTGGTGACCGATTAGGCCATCCTCTGCTATACATATGCTGGTGGAACCATAAGTCCGACCATGTGTATTCGTTGGTTGGTGGATTAGTCCCTGGGAGCTCTGAGGGTACTAGTTAGTTCATACTGTTTCCTTCCTAAGGGGCTGCAAACCCTTTAGCTCCTTGGGTGCTTTCTCTAGCTCTTTCCTTGGGAGCCTGTGCTCAATCTAATGGACGGCTCTGAGCCTCTACTTCTGTATTAGTTGGGCACTGTCAGAGCCTCTCAGGTGACAGCTATATCCAGCTCCTGTCAGCCAGCACTTGCTCACATCCACAATAGTGTCTGGGTTTGATGACTGAATATGAGAAGGATTCCAGGGTGAAACAGTCTCTGGATTGTCCTTCCTTCAGTCTCTACTCCACCGTTTGTCTCTGCAACTCCATCCGATGGGTATTTTGTTCCCCCTTCTAAGAAGGAACAAAATATCCACAATATGGTCTTCCTTCATCTTGAGTTTCTTGTGGTTTGTGGATTGCATTTTGGGTATTCCGAACTTCTGGGCTAATATCCACTTATCAGAGAGTGCATACCATGTGTGTTCTTCTGTGATTGAATGATACTCTCTGGATTCATCCATTTCCCCAAGAATTTCATAAATTCATTGTTTTCAACAGCTGAGTAGTACTTCATTGTGTAGATGTACCACAGTTTCTGTATCCATTCCTCTGTTGAGGGAATCTCTGGATTGTTTCCAGTTTCTGGCTATTATAAATAAGGCTGCTATGAATATGGAAGAGTATGTATCTTTATTGCATGTTGGAGTATCTTCTGGGAGTGGCACAGCTGGGTCCTCTGGTAGTACTTTGTCCAATTTCCGGAGGAACTGCCAAACTGCTTGCCAGAGTGGCTGTACCAGCTTGCAATCCCACCAGCAATGAAGGAATGTTCCTCTTTCTCCACATCCTCTCCAGCATCTGCTGTCACCTGAGTTTTTTATTTTAGCCATTCTGATTGGTTTGAGGTAGATTCTCAGGGTTGTTTTGATTTGCATTTCCCTGATGACTAAGGATGGTGAGCATCTCTTTAGGTGTTTCTCAGCCATTCAGTATTCCTCAGTTAAGAATTATGTGTTTAGTTCTGTACCCCATTTTTAATAGAGCTATTTGATTTTCTAGAGTCTAACTTCTTGAGTTCTTTGTATATATTTGATATTAGCACTCTATAGGATATAGGATTAGTAAAGCTCTTTTCCCAATTTGGTGGTTGCCATTTTGTCTGATTGATAGTGTCCTTTGTCTTACAGAAGCTTTGTCATTTTATAAGGTGCCATTTGTCAATTCTTTATCTTAGAGCATAAGCTATTGACTTTCTATCCAGAAAACTTTCCCCTGTGCCTATGTGTTCGATGCTCTTCCCCACTTTCTTTTCTATTAGTTTGAGTGTATCTTGTTTTATGTGGAGATCCTTGATCCACTTGGAGCTTTGTACAAGGAGATAAGAGTGGATCGATTTGCATTCTTCTACATGCTAACCACCAGTTGAGCCAGCACCATTTGTTGAAAATGCTGTCTTTTTTCACTTGATAGTTGTAGTTCCTTTGTCAAAGATTAAGTGACCATAGTGTGTGGGTTCATTTCTAGGTCTTCAATTCTATTCTATTGATCTACCTGCCTGTCACTGTACCAATACCATGCAGTTTTTAATCACAATTGCTCAGTAGTTCAGCGTAAAGTCCAGGAGGGTAATTCTACCAGAGGTTCTTTTATTGTTTAGAATAGTTTTTTGCTATCCTAGATTTTTTTTATTCCAGATGAATTTGCAAATTGCTCTTTCCAATTCTGTGAAGAACAGGTACAAGCTCTTTGAGAGGAAACACAAAAATCCCTTAAAGAATTACAGGAAAATACAACCAAATAGGTAAAGGAATTGAACAAAACCATCCAGGACTGAGAAGTAGAAGTACAAACAATTAAGAAATCACAAAGAGAGACAACTCTGGAGATAAAAAACCTAGGAAAGAAATCAGGAGCCATATATGCAAGTATCACCAACAGAATACAAGAGATAGGAAAGAGAATCTCGGGTGCAGAAGATATCATAGAAAACATTTACAAAACCATCAAAGAAAACACAAAATGCAAAAAACTCCTAACCCAAAACACCCAGGAAATCCAGGACACAATAAGAATTCCAAACCTAAGGATAATAGGTATAGAAGAGAGTGAAGACTTCCAACTTAAAGGGCCAGTAAGTATCTTCAACAAAATTATAGAAGAAAACTTCCCTAACCTAAAAGAAGAGATGCCCATGAACACACAAGAAGCCTACAGAACTCTAGAGTTTGTAGCAGAAAAGAAATTCCTTCCACCACATAATAGTCAAAACACCAAATACACAAAAGAAATAAAGAATATTAAAAGCAGTGAGGGAAAAGAGTCAAGTAACATATAAAGGCAGACCTATCAGAATGAAGTAGACTTCTCCCCAGAGACTATGAAAGCCAGCAGATCCTCTGCTGATGTCATACAGACCCTAAGAGAACACAAATGCCAGCACAGGCTATTATAACCAGTAAAACTCTCATTTACCATAAATGGATAAATAAATTTTTAAAAAAATTAAAAAAGGTTCTTGAAGAGTAAAAAGAAGCAAGCATATAGGACATATTTTTACCAGATCAAGGGGCAATAGGCTTGTTTCTATAGATTTGTCTGTAAGTGAACTATTGTTTTGTTATTACTCCATCCGTAAATGTATACAATAAGATTTTGCAATTTACACGAATATTTTAAGCTCTAAAGTTGCTTGATGATGAAGCATCATATTAGGCCAGAAGCAAAACATCAAAGACATTAAGTAAATATAGGAAAAGATCAGCAAATTTTAAATATTTTAATTCTCTTCTCCTTTCCCTTAATATTACCTTGGCCTTTAAGAAATTCTAATCTGAAAATAGACTATAATTGTCATAAAACATTAATAGTAGTACTTGACTCCAGCAAGTAGGCAAACTACAAATCTTCAAGTTTCCCTGAGCTCCTAAAATTCTAATGCCTCAGCCTTGTCCCAGCTCTGTCACAGACCACCCGCAGCCACTACCACTTTTACCTCCACTGTGAGTAACAGATCACCCTCTTTAATTTACATCCATCATTCCTTGTCTATCTTAGCTACCAGCTCGAAGGGGGCAGTCCTGTGAATGCACTCTCCTGTAGGCAAACTGAAAATTTTTACCTTCTCTCCATCCCTACTATTCCAATGCCCCAGTTTCATCCCAATTTCTATAGTAGGCTACATGTGTTGCTTCTCCCTAATCTCTGCCTCCAAACACAGAAGACCAAGAGATCCTGGTGGAACATGCTGTTTTTTTTTCCCTCTTTTGTACCACTCCCCTGCCCCTGCTTCCATATATCTATCCTAAACCCATTCTTAAGAGTCATCTTCCAGTACCTAGCAACACATTTTACCCAGAATCCCTAGTAATCACAATTATCAAAATACCTGAATTTTCTTACAGGCAGAACACAGCCATCACACTCTCAGAAGAATCAAAGGGAAAGCAGAAATCAAGGAAACACCCATCAAACGAAGGCAAGACCACATATATCAGAACCTATAATAAATACAATATTCCCAAACCAACACAGCTAGATATTCACATAAAGATAAACTCAGTAAGAGCTAGGACAATATGTCTCCACTACAGCCCCTCAACCCTATTACAAAGGTCTGTATGTTTCATCATAGCTGACATAAAAGAGAAAAATACCATAAAAGGCCTTTATGGATATGATAGAGATCCTCAAAGAAATGAATAAATCCCTTTAAAAAATCTATGAGAATACAATCCATAGAAGTAAGTAAATAAAAGCATTCATGATCTGAATCACTAAAAACCTAAGTGAGGGAAATCTGGTAATTAAAATATTTAAGAACTTCAAACAAAAATCTCAGAGGCAAGCCTTACCAACACAATTCAGGATGTGGAAGATTGTGAAGACAAAATGGAAGAAATGGATGTCTTGGCCAAACAAAATGTTAAATATATTTATAAAATATCGTGATAAAAATATGCAGGAAATCTGGGACATTATAAAAAGACAAAACCTATGAAAAGTAGAAATAGGTGAAGGAAAATAATCTCATTTCAAAGGCATAGAAAATATTTTTAACAAAATCATAGAAGAAAAATTTTCTAACCTAAATAAGAAGATCCCTATCAAGGTGCAAGAAACACACAAAACACAATTAAACTAGCCCAGAAAACAAAATCCATTCATCATATAACAATCAAAACATTAAATGTACAGAACAAAGTCAGAATATTAAAACAGCAAAGGAAAAAGACCAAGTAATGTATAAAGGCAAAAATATGGAATAACAGCTGTATTCTTGATGAAGACTCTAAAATCCAGAGGGACCTGAATAAATGTACTACAGATTTTAAGAGCTCACAAATACAAGCCCAGATGATTATATCCAGAAAAGACTTCCAATCTCAATCTCAATAGATGAAGAAAATAAGGTATTTGATGTTTAAACAAAATCCAGTCAGTGTCTTTCTAGTAACCCATCTCTACAGAAAGCAGTATAAGGACAACTCTAAATAACAAAATGACATCCAGGAATAAACAAGGGAATGATTACATGAAATAAAGAGATGAAATAAAGAGCTGAACCACATGCACAAATATACAACACATCAATAAAATAACAAGAATCAACAAACACTGATCTTTGGGTGACTGAGATCCTGAGAATATAATAGTCCAGGTATATGGGTTTAAAAAAATAACAAAAAAATAAAAAAGAAAGGAAGAAAAAAAAGAAGGAAAGAAAGAAAGGAATGAAGAAGAGAAACAAAGAAACAGCAACAAAACGACTCCTAATGGGACTATGCTATATTTATGAAACAGTGCCTTGCTCAGTTACCATCAGAGACGTTTCTCCTGCACCACATGGGAAGAAATTCAGATATCCACATCTAGATATTACGGGGAGAATGAGAGACTTTGGGAAATGCAGCTCTACAAAAGGTGTCTACCTCAAATCCCTCCACTCAAGGCTTAGGGAACCTAAGAAGAGACAAAAACAAACAAACAAACAAACAAACAA
>JADRCD010218722.1:11173-27250 GCA_019843815.1 Montemys delectorum
TCTATATCAATGGGCATATGAACACAAAGACTGTGCAAGTAGCATCAGACCAGCAGGACCCTACATGAGGCCCTAGAGCTGAAGTAAGAGGTGAAGACCTACTCCATTCCAAACCCAGAAGCAGTCGCTGACTGATAACCACATGAAATGAAGTTGCTTTCTTCCAACGGTGTCTCAATGGAGAAACAAACTCTGTTTAAGTTCAGGCTGCATGCTCAGATGGTAGCAGAAAAGAAACTCACTGGCTGGCATCTTTGAAGTGTCACTGTCTTATAATATCCTGCCATGGCTTTTGTTTTGATTTTTTATCTTTAATTTTGGATTTTTTGTTTTGTATTATGTTTTCCTTCTCTTTTTTCCTTCCAAGGGCCTTTAATATATATTAGTGCTTCCAGTTTAGTGGAGGTTTTTGGAATTCTTGAACCTTTGGAAAACCTGGTATTTGTTTTTGTTTTTGTGTTCCCTTCCAATCTTTTCCTGTGCTCTCTTCCTTTTCTTTGCTTTTTGTCTGAATCCAATGTTGGGTTTGTGCCAGTTTTATTTAATTATTTTATTTCATTTTATTTTTTTCTCACTAAAAAGCTTGTTTGTTGCCTAATTAAAGACAGAAAGGGAATATATCCCTGGTAGGAGAGGATTTGAGGGAAAAATGGGAGGAGTGTGGGTGATCATAATCATGATGTGAGAAAAAGTCTATTTTCAATACAAAGCATAAATTAAAATAAAATCTGATAAAAAGAATTTGTTTCTGTACTTCGAGCCTATCCTCAAGCCAAGATTCTGAATGTCATATTGACAGATTCAAGGCTCTCTTCTGGTAGACAAGTGTTAAGACCTTATATACTAGGAAGCCCTCCAAATACAACTGAGGACTTGTGCGTAAAATAAAATTGTATTCTTCTTCAATGTAAAGTCCTCCCAAACAAAAAATAATGTATTTACTATATATCATTTAAAATGTCATGTCATACACATATGTTCAATCGTGGGGCCATTATAAAATTTGAGGGGGGTAAACTAAAAAGACAAAACATTTCCCACATGGGACACAGAAATTGTCATCAATATTTCCCCCATCTGGCCAAGGTTTTACTGACCCATTGTAGTGATGAGAAAGTAAAGAATATCTCTAACATTTAGAATAAAAAAAGAAAATTTCTAAAACCTTTATATCAAGTCCAGTACATGAAAGCTTACTCAGCCTTTTGTACTATCATTGGATTGTATTATCATTGGATTTATCAAAAGCTAAAGCATTTTTTGAAATTTATTCTTTAATCTTATTTTACAGTCCAGACTTTATCCCCCTCCAGGTCCACCTGATCCACTCACTGACTGTTCCACATCCCACACCTCCTCCCCCAAAACCCTGTCTCCAAGAGGATGTCCCCCTTCCTCCTCCCAACCAAACCTCCACACTCCCTGGGGCCTCCAGGTTCTCAAAGGTTAGGTGCATCTTCTCTGACTGAATATAGATCTGGCAGTCCTCTGCTGTGTTAGGGGCCTCATATCAGCTGGTGTTTGCTGCCTGGTTGGTGGCTCAGTGTTGGAGAGACCTCAGGAGTACAGGTGAGTTGAGACTGCTAGTCTTCCTATAGGGTCACCCTCCTCCTCAGCTTCTTCCAGTTAAATTAGGGAAAAGATAAAACTTTATACAAAAGTAACAATATCTTTCAAAACAAACTACTAAATTAAGTATTAAAATTTATTTGAATTCTTGAATTTGAAAACTGACAATTACAGTTCATGTGAAGATTCATTCTTTTGTAGCCATGGGAATATAAGTTGACTAATACATGTTAAAAAGCCTATATTTATGATTTAGTTTTTCTCATAAATACATGAATTTAACTTGATAGTTTTGCTTTGGCTTTCTGTACTTTTCTTATCACATTCAGAAAATAATTTCCAGGACCCATGACATTAAAATTTTTCTGTTTGCTTTCTTCTTGAAGTTTTACAGTTCCAATACTTAACAAACACAAGTCTTTCATTAAGTTTTGCCAATGCCATCTTTTGAATATATTTACTCTCTCTCCTGAATATTCTTGTCACCCTTGTCCAAAGTAATTAAACATACATTTGGTTCGGGATACTCACTTGTGTTCCATTGTTTTGTGTGCCTGAATTCATGCCATTATTATGCATCAAGTGAAAAACAAAATCAACAACCAATAGAGTGAGGTGGAAATCTATTGATTGATATAAAACATTTTCAAGCAGCATAGTTTTTATAAACATATATATAAGAACATATATATTTATAAATATGTACATATATAAGATATGAAATAAAATCACAAATAGCTTTATTTAAAATAGTCAAATGATTTAATAGATGTTACTCTAAATAAATAATTCATATAGTCATGAATGACTATACCAAAGATTCTCAAAGTCAATAATCATCAGAGAAATTCATTTAAAAAACAAAATATTTTATCTCACATCTGGTAAAATAACAATAATTAAAAGTTCAAGCCAACAGTTTCTGAAAATAATGTAGAATATGTTGAAAATTTGTATACCATTGACAGAAGTTAAGGTAATAAAATGTACATGGAAAAATGAAAGCTACTTATAAAACTTAACAACATTTCTATAAGATTCTGAAATTTCACTTAGGAATATTAAAGGTTCATCAATAAGGCTTTAAAAGCTGTTAAAATGATTATGTCCACTGGAATACTTCTTACAAGTAAAACAATGTAACAGGTAAATATTCACATGTAGTGAATGTATAAGTAAACATGATATATATGGATAATGTTATAGTATGTAGCATTTTTATAGGAAAATACCTTAGTTAATGCAGAAAATAAGTAAGGTTGAGAACAGAACTTCTCATTTGTCAGTAATAAATGTCAAAAAATGTACATATCTACTAATCTAACATAAATATATTAGGCAAAAACACAGGGATAAAAACCCTGTGTTAAAAAACAGTCAAACAAACAAAAAAATCCTTCTTTTAAGATAAAGAATATTTAGTATAGCAGCTTTAATTATTTTCATACTTGTGAAAATACAAATTAATTTTGCATGTGAATATGTTTCTGTAACAAATACTTTGGGTAGACTAGGTAATATGACAATATTATAATTTAGTTTAATGAGATATGGGTTAATATATGACTTGACCAATCCATGTATTCATCCTGTAGTTTCAGAAATAAAATCTGTGCTTTATAATGAACAATGCCATAGAATGGGATATGAAATGCCAGTGAGGAGCAAAGAAAGGTGAAAAGGAAGCCTCGCCGTATACTACTATTAGTAGAATGAATTTCCAGATAGTCTAGCAATGACAAAAAGAGTCACTGTGACAATGATACTGCATCTGAGCTTCATCCTGCGTGGATACTACACAGCATGCCATCTTCTATCTCAGGCTGGAGTTCATGGTTGTAAGCACAGCCAGAGTACTAGTCGTTTACTCTCAGTTCAATTCCATACCGAGCTTTCAGTGAATAAGGATAATTCAAATGTGCATACAATTTGGAGCTATTGTCATATAGAGGGACTGGAAACTTCTTGGTATTTTTATGAAGCAGAAAATGCATCATTTCCCTGGTTAAAGAGAACACCCTCACAATGTATACAGACGGACATAAAGGACATAAAGTAGTGAAGAATATTTTTAATATAAGAAAAATCTTTTATAGAGAAAAGAAGAAATTTTTAGATATTTTTATCTATGGTGAACTCTGAAAAAAAAATGTTCCAGGAAAGAAAAGACTTTAAATCTCTCCAGATAAATGCACACTTTCTAGTGACTAATGCCTACTTGCAATTCAAGCAGAACCTTAACTTTTTCCATTCATTTTTTTGGAGGGTCTGGTAAGTTCTTATTAGAACAGATAGGAAAATAATTTGCTATATTATTCTCCAAAAGTATGCATGCTGCCATTCCTTGTGTGAATATAAAATGAAGATTCCAGGAAGCATAAAGAGAGACAGGTGCAAGCACAATATTAATTATTAATTGGATGCTAGGTTTCTTGACAGCAAAAGCAGTATCAAGGACTTAAGTGTGTGATACATCAAGAGTCTATAGAAAACTAAAGGTTCAATTAGGATCCCTTATTTGGTAATAACCTCAAGTACAACCACACTTAAGGGTAGGCTCTATGTCTAATTAAAGATATCCAACAAGAAAAGAAATCTATTGTAGACTTTTCTCCCTATTGCTAGATTTAGGATCTCTCTCTCTCTCTTTTGTCTTACTGGTCTTTTATTATTTGTGTATTAAGATTTTCATTTTTTGACTTTAATGGGCACTGAATGCATGTGAATGTGTGTGTGTGTGTGTGTGTGTGTGTGTGTGTGTGTGTGAGAGAGAGAGAGAGAGAGAGAGAGGTGGGGGGACGGGGAGCGGGGAGAGGGAGGGGGAGAGTTTTATTTTAGGCTTTTTCTTTATCCTGGCTCAATGTTTTTTGTTTGTTGTTTCTTTGTTTCTTTTCTAAAGAGAAAGAGACAGGAGGGAAGTTGGGGATACCAGGAACTAGGAAGAATGTGGGAAGATTTGGAGAGATAAAATTATGATCAGAATAAATTCTATGAATAAATTATTTTTCATTTTAAAAAATCAGTATAATTTAGTAGAAAAACAAAAACAGCAACAGCAACAACATAAACAAGAAGGAAACATTTAAAGGTGAACATGCTTTAAGCTTGCACCATCTATATGAACCTTTATCAATATTTTTCTGATGGTACAATTTAAGAAAATTAAGAAACCTGATCCAGGGAAATTCAGAAAAAAAAAGTTAAGAGGCAGTATGATTACTGGCTTGGAAAACTTGAGTACAGATCAGAGCAAGGAAGAAGAGGATCCAGGAGGACAGGCTGGAGTGCTGAATCACCTGATGCACCTCGCAGTGTGAAAGCAAATGCTCTCATGGTGACTGTGGGCTAGCGGTAAAAGGCAACAGAAAACATCAGATGAAGCAAAGCAAGAGGATAGTGACTCCAGGGAAAATTCTTCAGGATTTCAATACATTATCATGTAACTTTGAAAACTTCATAATGATTATTATTTCGAAGCAGAATTTAACATAACTGATCATAGTACTATATTACCTTATTTGGAAGATGATGTGAAAGAATTTATCTGTCTGTCTGTCTGTCTATCTATCTATCTATCTATCTATCTATCCATCTGTGTGTGTTTGTGTGTGTTTGGTGTGTGTGTGTGTGTGTGTGTGTGTGTGTGTGTACGTAAAAACATAGTTCAATGTTTTTTAACCTATGCTAAGAGGAAGAAAATTCAGGTGTTTGAGACAGAAGAACGATCATAAATTCTCTTTGAGTTTCAGGCAATTATTCATTTTCTTGGGTAAACTACATAACACAGAACCATTATTACATAATAAAAGGAGAAAGTGTGTTTAAAGCCTGAATCATTTTTTTTTACTCCTGAGTTGGAGGGTGAAATGAAGAACTCGGCGTTTCCCCAAGCCTATGAAAATAATTGATAGAACAATTGTGGGCTCATCGGGTCCCATTATTCTCAAGGAGTAAGCTAGTTAACATTTGCTACAGTGAGGAGCTCATGATTCCTTCCTAAGAATAAAGTTAGTACTCTTACTCCTGCTTCCTGCTTGCTTCTCTCTTGCTCTCTTGGGTCTTCCCTTCGCCATTCCCTTCCCCATCTCTCTCTCCACTTGGTTATGACCGGCCTCCACTTCTCTACTGTCTCCCTCTCTCTGCATTTCTTTGCCTCTACTACCCTCTTAACTGACCTCCCTATGCCCTGAATAAACTCTATTCTATCCTAAGAAAAATAAAATAAAATCAAGTTATCACTTTCCATGGGAAAGCATAGGTTTTTGTTTTATTTTTTGCTTGTTTGTTTTTGTTGTTTTTATTGGGTATTTTATTTATTTACATTTCAAATGTTATCTCCATTCCTGGTTTCCCCTCCGGAACCCCCTTCTCCCATCCTCCCTCTCCCTGCTTCTATAAGGATGTTCCCCTACCCACCCTCCCACTCCTACCCTTCCACCCTGGTACTCCACTACACTGGGGTATAGAGCCTTCCCAGGACCAAGGGTGTCTCCTCCCATTAATGTCCACGAAGAACATCCTCTGCTACACATGAAGCTGGAGCTAAGGCGGATGCTCTCAGCCAAGCATTGGACAGAGTAGATTTTTTTTTTATATTTTTCTTTTGTTTTAAATAATGTTGATAATATTCTTGTAAATAACACATCCAATTCACTCCTATAAGTAATTTTAATTAAACTTTTCTCACTGAGCTTAAATTGAGTGGCCTCATTTCTTTGTCTGACCTCTGGGTCAAAATTGAGTGTATGGACTTGTATAGAGCCCATACACTCTATGGTTGGTATCTGAGTCTTTGGAACCTCCCAGAGGTACAGGTTGGTTGACATTGTTGGTTTTCCTGTGGGGTTGTCTGCCTTCCTCTTCAGGGCTTCCAATCATGCCCCTAATTCTACTCTAGTGGTCCCTGATCAGCATCTGTCTTTGTCAGCTGCTATGTAGAACCTCTTAGAGGGCTGCTATGCTAGACCCCTGTCTCTCAACACAACAGAGCTCCATTACTAGTGTGACGAACTGATGCAGGCCCATGGGATGGTTCTCAAAAATGGGTCAGTCACCAGTCATCCATTCCTCCAGTCTCTGCTTCAGCTTTGTCCCTGCATTTCTTTTAGACAGGACCAAATTTCGATCAAAAGTGTTCTAGGTGGGTTGGTATCCCCATCCTTGCCCTGGGGGTCCTTTTGGCTACTGGAGGAGGTCTCTTGAGGTTCCCTATTCCCATCATTTGGCATGTCTGCTAAGGTCACCTACATTGATTTCAGGGGAGCATCCCTCATCCTGGGTCTCTGGGACTTTCTAGAGCATCTCCCAAACCCCATCGCTGCCACCTGCATATTTCAATTCATTCTCCAGTCCTTCTGGCATTGTCTTCTCTCTCTCAACATACTTGACACTGCCCTCCTATTCCTCTTGCCTTCCCTGCTTCCACCTAGGTCTCTTCTTCCCTCTGCCTCTCATGACTATTTTGTTCCCCCTTCTAAGTGAGACTTCAGCATTATCACTTGGGCCTTCCTTCTTGTTTAACTTCTTTGGATGTGTGAGTTGTATTATAGTTATTCTGAACTTTCGGCTAGTATCCACTTGTCAGTCAGTAAATACTGCATATGTTCTTTTCGGTCCTGGTTAACTCACTCAGGATGGTATTTTCTAGTTCCCTCCATTTGCCTGTGAAACTCATGATGTACAAGTTTTAAAAAGGTGGATAACATTCCATACAACATTTTCAGGTGAGAGACATCTGGGTTGCTTCCAGTTTGTGGCTATTGTGAATGACACTACTATGAACATAGTGGATCATATGTCCTTGGAGTATGGTGAAGCATTTTTTCAGTATATGCCCAACAGCTCTACAGCTGGATCTTCAGGTAGAACTGCTTCCAATATTATGAGAAAACACCAGTCTGATTTTCAGAGTGATTTTACAGGTTTTCAATCCCACCAGCAATGGAGGAGTATTCCCCTTTTACCACATTCTCACCATCATGTGCAGTTGCTTGAGTTTTTAATCTTAGCAGTTATGATTGGTGTAAGATAGAATGTTAGGGTCCTCAAGGAGCTGAAGGGTTTGCAGCCCCTTAAGACGAACAACAATATGAACTAACTAGTACCCAGGGATTAAACCACCAACCAAAGAGTACACATGGTGGGACTAATTCCTCCAGCAGCATATATAGAGTAGAGGGGCCAAGTCAGTCATCAATGGGAGGAGAGGCCCTTGGCCCTGTGAAGGTTCTATGCCCCAGTATAGGGGAATGCCAGGGCCAGTAAGGGGTAGAGGGTGGGGTGGTGACCAGAGGGAGAGGGGAGGGAACAGAGATTTGTTCTTGTTCTTGTTTTTTTTATTTTTTATTTTTTTTTATTTATTTTTTTTAATTAGGTATTTTCTTTATTTACATGTACATTTTCCCTTTCCCAGGTTCCCCTCCAAAACAAAAAAACAAACAAACAAACAAAAACAAGAACAAACCCCTTTTGCCTCCCCCTTCCCCATGCCTGCCACCCCACCCTCTCCCACTTATTGGCCCTGGCGTTCCCCTACACTGGGGCACAAAACCTTAACAAGGCCGAGGACCTTTACTCCTATTGATGATCAAATTTGCAATCCTCTACTATATACCTGCTGCCAGTACATTCAATCCCACCCTGTATAGTCCTTGATTGGTGTTTGGGTCCCTGGGAGCTCTGAGGGTACTAGTTAGTAATTGTTGTTTGTCCTAAGGGGCTGCAAACCCTTCAGCTCCATAAAACCTTTCTCTAACTCCTTCATTGGGGACCGTGTACTCAGTTCAATGGATGGCTGTGAGCCTCTACATCTGTATTAGTCAGGTATTGTCAGAGTCTCTTAGGAGATAGCTATATAAGGTACTCTACCCAATTCGTTCTATGAAGTTACAATTACTCTTATATCTAAACCACACAAAGACCTAACAAAGAAAGAAAATTTCAGGCCAATTTCCCTTATGAATATCGATGCAAAAATACTCAACAAAATTCTTGCAAACCGAATCAAAGAACACATCAAAACGATCATTCACCATGATCAAGTAGGCTTCATCCCAGGGATGCAGGGATGGTTCAATATACGGAAATCCATCAACGTAATTCACTACATAAACAAACTCAAAGAAAAAAACCATATGATCATCTCACTAGATGCTGAGAAAGCATTTGACAAAATCCAACATCCCTTCATGATTAAAGTCTTGGAAAGATCAGGAATTCAAGGCACATACTTAAACATAGTAAAAGCAATATACAGGAAACCAGTAGTCAACATCAAACTAAATGGAGAGAAACTTGAAGCAATCCCACTAAAATCAGGGACTAGACAAGGCTGCCCACTCTCTCCCTACCTATTCAATATTGTACTTGAAGTTCTAGCCAGAGCAATTAGGCAACAAAAGGAGATCAAAGGGATACGAATTGGAAAGGAAGAAGTCAAATTATCACTATTTGCTGATGATATGATAGTATACTTAAGTGACCCCAAAAATTCCACCAGAGAGCTCCTAAACCTGATAAACAACTTCAGCAAAGTAGCTGGATATAAAATTAACTCAAGCAAATCAGAGGCCTTCCTCTACACAAAGGATAAACAGACAGAGAAAGAAATTAGGGAAACAACACCCTTCACAATAGCTACAAATAACATAAAATACCTTTGTGTAACTCTAACTAAGCAAGTAAAAGATCTGTTTGACAAGAACTTCAAGTCTCTGAAGAAGGAATTCGAAGAAGATCTCAGAAGATGGAAAGATCTCCCATGTTAATGGATTGGCAGGATTAATGTAGTAAAAATGGCGATCTTACCGAAGGCAATCTACAGATTCAATGCAATTCCCATCAAAATTCCAACTCAATTCTTCACAGACTTAGAAAGAGCAATTTGCAAATTCATCTGGAATAACAAAAGACCCAGGATAGCCAAAACTATTCTCAACAATAAAGGAACCTCTGGTGGAATAACAATCCCGGACCTTAAGCTGTACTACAGAGTAATCGTGATAAAAACTGCATGGTATTGGTACAGTGACAGGCAGGTAGATCAATGGAACAGAATTGAAGACCCAGAAATGAACCCATGAACCTATGGTCACTTGATCTTTGACAAAGGAGCTAAAACCATACAGTGGAAAAAAGACAGCATTTTCAACAGATGGTGCTGGCTCAACTAGTGGTCAACATGTAGAAAAATGCAAATCGACCCATTCCTTTCTCCTTGTACAAAGCTCAAGTCCAAGTGGATCAGGGACCTCCACATCAAACCAGATACATTGAAACTAATAGAAAGTAAAGTGGGGAAGAACCTCGAGCAAATAGGCACAGGGGAAAATTTCCTGAAGAGAACCCCAATAGCTTCTGCTCTAAGATCAAGAATTGACAAATGGGACCTCATAAAGTTGCAAAGCTTCTGTAAGGCAAAAGACACTGTCAATAGGACAAAACGGCAACCAACAAATTGGGAAAAGATCTTTACCAACCCTATATCTGATAGAGGGCTAATATCCAATGTATACAAAGAACTCAAGAAGTCAGTCTCCAGAGAACCAAATAACCCTATTAAAAAAATTGGGCATAGAGCTAAACAAAGAATTCTCTACTGATGAACACCAAATGGCTGAGAAACACCTAAAGAAATGTTCAACATCCTTAGTCATCAGGGAAATGCAAATCAAAACAACTCTGAGATTCCACCTCACACCAGTCAGATTGGCTAGGAAAAAAGACTCAGGTGACAGCAGATGCTGGAGAGGCTGCGGAGAAATAGGAACACTCCTTCATTGCTGGTGGGATTGCAAACTGGTACAACCACTCTGGAAATCAGTGTGGCGGTTCCTCCGGAAATTGAACATAGTTTTACCAGAGGACCCAGCCATACCACTCCTGGGCATATACCCACAAGATGCTCCATCATGTAATAAGGACACATGCTCCACCATGTTCGTAGCAGCCTTATTTATAATACCCAGAAACTGGAAACAACCCAGATGTCCCTCAACAGAGGAATGGATACAGAAAGTGTGGTACATCTACACAATGGAGTACTACTCAGCTATTAAAAACAATGAATTTATGAAATTCTTAAGGAAATGGATGGATCTGGAGAGTATCATCCTGAGTGAGGTAACCCAATCACAAAAGATCACACATGGTGTGCATTCTTTGATAAGTGGTTATTAGCTCAGCAGTTTGGAATACAGGAAGAACGACCCACAAACCACAAGAAACTTAAGAAGAAGGAAGACTAAAAGGTGGACATTTCATTCCTTCTTAAAAAGGGGAATCAAACACCCACAGAAGGAGTGGCAGAGATTAACTATGGAGCAGAGACTGAAGGAAAGACAAGTATTTTTTATTTTTTATTGATTTATTTATTTGTTTTTTTGTTTTTTGGAGGGGAAACTGGGAAAGAAGATATCATGCGAAATGTAAATAAAGAAAATATCTAATAAAATTAATAATAATAATAATAATAATAATAATAAAAAGGTTAAGGTCCTTTTGAATTGTATTTACCTGATCACTAAGGATGTTTAACATTAGGTTTTTTTGTTTCCTTGTTTGCTTTTTTTTTCTTCAATATTCTTTTTTACAGTCTAGTCATTATCCCCCTCCAGGTCTGCCCTCTGACTGTTCATCATTCCATTCATCCTCCCATGTCTCCAAGAGGATGTTCCACCTCACACTACCTGACCTCCTGAATGGTCTCTGGTCTCTGGAAGATTAGGTGCATCTTCTTTCATTGAAGTTAGAGCAGACAGTCCTTTCCTGTATTTGTGTCAGGGAACTCATATCAGGTGGTATATGATGCCTGGTTGGTGGCTCAGTGTCTGGAAGATCTAGGAAGCCCAGGTTAGATGAGATTGCTGGTATTCCTATGGGGTCACTTCCTCCTCAGCTTCTTCTAGCTTTTCCCTAATTGAACCACAGGGGTCCCAGGCTTCTATCTATTGGTTGGGTGTAAGTGTCTGCATTTGATTCTTTCAGCTATTTGTTGAGCCTCTTAGAGGGCAATCATGCTAGGCTCCTGTTTGTAAACACACCATAGCATCAGTAATAGTGTCAGGACTTAGAGCCTCCCCTTGAGTTGGATCCCAATTTGGACTTGTCACTGGACCGCCTTTCCCTCAGGCTCTTCTCCATTTTTAATTTAATTTATTTATTTATTTATTTATTTATTTATTTATTTAATTTTGGTTTTTTGAGACAAGGTTTCTCTGTGTAGCCCTGCATATCCTGGACTTCACTCTGTAGACCAGGATGGCCTCGTACTCACAAATCTGCCTGCCTCTGCCTCCCAAGTGCTGGGATTAAAGGTCTGTGCCACCAATGCCCAAATATGACAATTTTCTGTCAGAATTTTTGACTTTGGGATGGAAATCCATCCCGCACTTGATGTCTTGTCTTTCTACTGGAGGTAGACTCTCCAAGCTTCCTCACATCACTTCAGAGCATTTCATCTAAGGGCCCTCATTTGATTCCTAAGAGTCTCTCAACTCTCAGGTCTCTGATACATTCTAGAGGGTCCCCCCACATACCCCTTCTACTTCCCAAGGTTACTTGTTTCCATCCTTAATGCTGGCTCTCAGGACTAATGATTTTTGAATTAATTTTGTATACAACCACATTGCTGAAGATATTTTTCCAGTTATACGAGTTCTCTGGTAGAAATCATGGCATCCACAAACAGCAATACTCTGATTTCCTCCTTTCCAATTTGTATTCCCTTTATTTCTTTTAGTTGTCTTAATGTTCTAGCCAGAACTTCAAGTACTATATTGAATAGATATGCGGAGAGTAGACAGCCTATTCTTGTCCCCAATTTTAGTGGAAATATTTAAAGTTTTTCTCCATTTAATGTTGGCTATTGTTTTGCTCTTATAGTTTTTAGGTACTACCCTTGTATCCTTGCTGTCTTCAAGACGTTTGTCAAGAAGTAGCACTGGATTTGGTCAAATGTTTTTCAAATCTATTGAGATTATCATGTGTTTTTTTTTCTTTTAGTTTGTTTATATGATGGAATGCATTGATGGAGTTTTGTGCATTGAACCACCCCTGCACCCCTTGAATAAAACCTACTTTATCATGGATGATGTCTTTGATGTGTTCTTGGATTCAGTTTGTCAGTATGTTATTAAATATTTTTGCATCCATGTTCTTAAGAGAAAGTGATCTGAAATTCTCTTTCTTTGTTAAGTTTTTCTTTAGTTTAATTATCTGGGAGACTGTGGCCTCATAGAATGTGTTTGGCAGAGTTTCTTCTGTTTGTATTTTTTGGGATAGTTTAATGGGTATTGGCAATAGAGCTTGTTTGAAATTCTGGTAGAATTCTACGCAAAAACCATCTGTCCCAGGACATTGTTTTTCGGTTGGGAGAATTTTAATGACTGCAATAATTTCTTTAGGGGTTATAGAAGTATTTAGATAGTTTTCCTAATCTTGATTTCATTTTGGTAATTAGCATCTGTCTAGAAAACCATCCATTTCATTTAGATTTTCCAATTTTGTGGAGTACAGGCTTTTGAAGTAAGACTTCATGATTCTTTGACTTTATTAGCTGTCTGTTGTTATATCTTTTTGTTTCTGATTTTGTTAATTTGGGTATTGTGTATTTACCTTTCAGTTAGTTTGTCTAAGGGTTTGTCAATCATCTTGTTGATTTTCTCAAAGAACCAGCTCTTGGTTTCATTGATTCTACGTATTGTTCTCTTTGTTTTTAGTCCTTAGTTTGATTTCAGCCCTTAGTCTGATTATTGCCTGTCATCTACTCTTCCTGGATGTGTTTATGTGTTTACCACTACTACTACTACTAATACAACTACTACTACTACTACTACTACTACTACTACTACTACTACTACTGCTACTTCTTCTTCTTCTTCTTCTTCTTCTTCTTCTTCTTCTTCTTCTTCTTCTTCTTCTTCTTCTTCTTCTTCTTCCCCTTCCTCTTCCTCTTCCTCTTCTCCTTCTACTCTTTCTCCTTCTCCTCCTTTGTCTTCTGCTTTTTTCTAGAGCTTTCAGTTGTACTTTTAATTCATTAATATGAGAACTCTCTAATTCTTTTTGAGGCCATTTAGTGATAAGAATTTTCCTCTTAGCACTGCTTTCATACTGTCCCATAAGCTTGGGCATGTGGTACCTTTGCTGATTTCTAGAAAATCTCTTTCTTCCTTCCTTTCTTTCTTCCTTTCTTTCTTTTTTTATTCTCTTACCTCTTGATCATTAAGTAGAAAGTTGTTCAATTTCCATGAATTTGTGGGAGTTATGTTGGTTCTGTTGTTGTTGAAGTCCAGAGTTAATCCAAGATGAACTCATAAGATGGGTGGGGTTAGTACAATCTTCCTGTGTCTGTTGAAGTTTGGTTTGTGACCAATTATATGGTCAGTTTTGGAGAATGTTCCAAGAGATATTGAGAAGAAGGTGTACTCTTTTGTGATTGGGTGAAAATATTATATAGACATCTGTTAAGTCTATTTGAATCATAATCTGTTAGTTTTGTTAATTCTCTGTTTAGTTTCTGTCTTGACAATCTGTCCATTGTGAGAGTAGGGTATTGAAGTCTCCTACAACTAATGTGTGGAGTTTGATGTTCAATTTGCAATACTCATATTTTCATGATGTTAAAAGAAAGGATGAAAGGGGTTCATCATTGGCAAAGATTGATTTTACCTCATTCAGAAACAATCAATTACCTGTGGTTCTTTTTCTAAGGGTGAAAACCAATAAAAGTCTCCTCATTGCTGTTGACATATCAACTGTTGGTGTCACTTTTTAGGTCTTATTTAAGCAACCATATTGGGGTAGATGCTATTAATATTGCTGTGATTATCCTGTTATTTTTGTCAGTAACTGCTTGAATTCTTGAGCATAGACAAAAGTGGTACCATAACAAAATATGCAGGTGTTCAAGGGGAAACACTTTACAGGCTCTGGTGGAAGAAGAATTTCTTTTTAAAGTTAAAAGAAAAAAATTTAAAATACTTATATATTTAATATTTTGAATTTGGATATTTTTATTTTTTATATGTCTTCATATGCCCCTTTATTACCTTAAAACCTCAATAATAACCCTTTTAGGCCTTTCAAATACCAGTTAAGTAAATTTGTTCAAAGAAACATTTTCTAATTAATCATTGTGGGAAGAATAAATAGGCATTTTTTACAAAACCACTTTCCTACGACAACTGTATTATATGTTATATATGCATTTGCTACAAAATGATGGATCATTAATTTCTAACAAGATGATGAAACTCAGCTCTTTTTGCCTCTAGGGAAGTTCAATTGAGGTATGAAGCACAGTGTTCTGGAACAAGTCTCAAAGGAGAGAAACACATTTTCCTTCACTTTTTTTATTGTAACTATACTAAAATTAAAAAGAAAGAGTTTCAGGGAATTGTATTGGGGCATTCATAGAAGTTTTATGCAGTAATTAACTTTATTATTATCCTTATCTTTATTGTGTATATAGTTGTACCCAGAAGACAGAGAAAACTCACAGCTTGTCACATGACTGTAATCTTCACATTGCTTTTCTTCACTGTTCATCTTTTTTTTTTTTTAAATTTATTTATTTTTTTAATTAGGTATTTTCTTCATTCACATGTACACTTTCCCTCTCCCATTTTCCCCTCCAACACAAACAAACAAACAAACAAACAAACACAAGAACAAACCCCTTCTGCCTCCCCCCTCCCAATGCCTGTCCCCCCACCCTCTCCCACCCATTGGCCCTCGCATTCCCCCACACTGGGGCACAAAACCCTCACAAGGCCGAGGTCCCTCACTCCTATCGATGATCGAATTTGCAATCCTCCACCACATACCTGCTGCCAGTACACTCAATCCCACCCTGTATAGTCCTTGATTGGTGGTTGGGTCCCTGGGAGCTCTGAGGGTACTAGTTAGTAATTGTTGTTCGTCCTAAGGGGCTGCAAACCCTTCAGCTCCATAGAACCTTTCTCTAACTCCTTCATTGGGGACCGTGTACTCAGTTCAATGAATGGCTGTGAGCCTCTACATCTGTATTAGTCAGGTATTGTCAGAATCTCTTAGGAGATAGCTATATGCTTGTCCTTCCTTCAGTCTCTGCTCCATATTTACTCTCTGCCACTCCTTCTGTGGGTATTTGATTCCCCTTTTTAAGAAGGAATGAAATGTCCACCTTTTAGTCTTCCTTCTTCTAAAGTTTCTTATGGTTTGTGGGTTGTTCTTCCTGTATTCCCAATTTCTGGGCTAATAACCACTTATCAAAGAATGCATTCCATGTGTGATCTTTTGTGATTAGGTTACCTCACTCAGGATGATACTCTCCAGATCCATCCATTTCCCTAAGAATTTTATAAATTCATTGTTTTTAATAGCTGAGTAGTACTCCATTGTGTAGATATACCACACTTTCTGTATCCATTCCTCTGTTGAGGGACATCTGGGTTGTTTCCAGTTTCTGGGTATTATAAATAAGGCTGCTATGAACATGGTGGAGCATGTGTCCTTATTACATGATGGAGC